>JZKD02S1734200.1:85312-111275 GCA_000966675.3 Picea glauca | reverse complement strand
TTTATGGAATTTTTATCTGATATTGTTATATGTGCAATACTCTAAATTTTTCTTTCTATAGGAAATTTTGAATCTGACAAGACTACCTGGTTATGGGGATGCTGCTGGTGGTAGTGATGCACAAACCCCACAATGTCCTAGCATGCGCCACATACTTGTGATACTATTTTCTTCTTTGTTTTTGTCTCTGAGGATTGAAAATCCCGGTGGCCATGAGACACCCCCACCGCACATGATAGACCGTACATGTGAGGGTATATAGGGATAATCTCATGAGAATATTGGTTCCATGTAGCGAGAGAATTATTATCCTGGGACAACATGTGTTCAAAGCTCGAGAACTCTCTTCATCAGCTTTCTAGTGGACAAAAACTTAGTTCCCTTGAAGATACAACAAATCCTAGGTATTTTTAAATATGTTAAGTAGTTCCTACCATTTGAATGAAACCTGCATATTTCATATTATTTTAATCTAATGATAATTTTTTATAGGACCTTGAAACAAATTTTTTATAGGACCTTGCACGAAAAGGCTCTAAATATCTTCAGTCCCACCATTCACACACGGTGGAATTATCAAAATAAATATTTGAAGAAGAATCTTATAGACCATATGGTCAGCCTATTTGGTGATTTATTCAACAAGTCTAGAATCACCTCGAGGGATGGTACATATCTGAAATATGTCAAAGATCAATATAGCATTCAATTGAAAAAGAAACCTAAGTATGATCATCCTCTAGACATTCTTGAGAGGGTGATGCAGGAGCATCGCCAACGAAACACAAGCGTGGAAGACAGTTGGGCGCACTAGCGCACATTTTGAAATATTTTTAATTTCAAACTAATCAATGTATTAATTTGATATCTGACAAATTTTTTTGAGTTATAAATGTCTTTAAATATTCGAAGGCTAAGCCATCAGGAAAGGTTGATGGGGGAATGCGTTTTTATTTTATGAATCAGATCGAAGTACAGATTTGGAGCTTGCGCTCTTATCTGTCTGACTTGATATTTATTGTAATAAGTTCTAAGTAGTTGATAGAATTCAATTTCATTAAGATAACATAGAGTAGTTGGAGGGAAGAGCTCGAGAGAGTCCCTTTGTATAAATCTTTTTAATATTGTCTAGTAGAGGTTGTTGATATTTGTTATCGATTATCATAATTGTTGCAGAGAAAGGAGAACCGAGTAGCATCTGAATCTATCTTGCATAGGTTTAGGAGTAGTGAAGAACAATGTATGTATGTAACCAGTTTCAGTTGGATGAATATAATAGAGGAACATTGTACCAAATGTATATGGATATGTGTCTATCTGAATGAATGGTAGAATCTCTGTTATTTCTGTTCTTGAATCCATGACTGCATTTTCTTTGTTGAATGTAAGAATCATTGTGAGGAGTAGATAAATTTCAATCACTCTCTTCAGTGAGAAAGTGCAAGGTGTGCATAGTATCTGCAAGGAGTGCGTGACCGAGTCTGTTTCGAATCAAAGGCTCAAATGAGATATTGAAACTCACATGTATGCAAGGAGTGCATTGACGTTCACATAGAGTGTGTGATAGAGTTTTAGAATCAAAATCTCAGGAAGAATAAAGTGATTCAGTCAGGAGGGATAGAAGCAGTTGGAGAATAGTCGCGAGGAGTGTGAAATAATTCACAGAGGAGTGAGTGTGGATGAAAGTTTGTTGCAAGGTCTGCATAGACCAGTAGTTCGACTAAGGGTTGAAGAGATTATTCAGAGGAACAAACCGAAGAAGGAAATCTCAGGAGGAAAAGCAGAAGATATCTTCAAGGGAGGAAGTTCCTGAAGTCTTCACTGAAATTCAATGAATGAAAGATTCATTCTCGGAGGAAAGTGAACGATTCCAGATCGTTAGATTTGGTGAAGTTGCAAGAAGGAGAACCATGAATTATTTCGGTACTTCTAAGGTTCAACAATTTGAAACCTTAACGAAGGGAGAGTTACGATGTCTGAAGTCACAATTCAATCATGACCGTTGATCACCGTGAAGTATGTGGAAATGGATTAAGGAGTTTTGGAATTAGAGAATCGAAGGTTGGGGGTGGAAGTCCCAGAAATTTACAAATTTCAAACCATAGTGAGCCAACGAATCTGAGGAGACATGTGGCGGAATTTTGGATCCTCGGAGAGGATATTTTTGGGAAAATTTGAGGAACAGATTTGGAATATCCCCAAATTCTGAACCGCGAAGAGATAGCCCCATGGTCATAGCTGTGGTTTCTCATGGAAGAAACCTGTGTCTGTGGGTAGAAACATTTTGGGTACCCGCAGGGACCCAATGAGTCGCTCTGACTCATAAATTCAAATGATCGAAGATCGAAGGTCAAGAATCCCTTTGGAGGGAAGGGGGTTTGTGTCAAGAGTGGTATCAAAGTAGAGTACAAAATTTACTTCTGTAGGGAGAGAGATAAAAGTTATCACAATGACACCTAGAAGATGTGTTGATCCACTTGTATCCAACAGAGCTATGGAAAGGGAGATGAGAGAAATGTGTGCGAGACTGGATGCCATGGAAACAACAAAAAGGAGAGCGCCATGTACTGGAGATGTCAGCGAGGAAGAAATCAAAAATGTAGAAGTCAAAGAAGAAGCTATGGCTGAGGATTTTGTGGAAGAGCGCTTGTTAAGAGCAATTGTCAAGTTGGGTGCTAGAGAGAATATTGACATCCCTATGTATGAAGGAAATTTAGACACAGAGGAATTTCTTGATTGGATACGATCAATGGACAAGTATTTTGACTATGAGGATGTTGAAGAGAAGAAAAAGGTGAGACATGCTGTCACTAGGTTGAAAGGACATGCAACACTATGGTGGGATGAAATGCAGGCCGATAGGAGGAGTAAAGGAAAGAAAAATATCAAGAGTTGGGATCGAATGGTAGCCAAGTTGAAGGCAAAATTCATGCCCAAGGATTACCAAATAAATCTATTCAGAAGGATGCAGAACCTGAGGTAGAGAGGATTGATTGTGAAGGAGTACACAAAAGAGTTCTACAAATTGAACATTAGAGTTGGAGAAAGGGAGAGAGACGAGGATAAGGTTTCCAGATACATTAACAAATTGAGGTATGATATCCAGGATGAAATTAGCATGGCGACAATCATAACAGTAGAGGATGCGTATCAAATGGCGTTGAAGGTAGAAGAGAAGTTGGCAAGGAGAAAGAGTCAACATAATAGAGGTAGAAGCTTGAATAGAGGCAAGGGATTTGCGCAAGATAGAGCACATAAGCCTAAGGACAAGATGGAGAAACCACATAGTCACTCCCAGAGAGGAGGAATTTCCTGAGGAAAACAAGGTAGTGGTAGAAGTTATTTTCCCAGAGGATGAGGAGGAGAAGTAAGGTGTTATTCCTATGGAAAGACAATACATATGTCTTGGGATTGTCCCGAGATAAAGAAAGGAGGTGAAGCTCACATCTCAGAAGCGCAAAAGTGGGATGTTGAGACAAAAGGTGCAGAGGATGGAAGATCCTTGATGATGAAGAAGGTTCTTTTGAAGCAAGAGACAGAGGTCGAAAAACCAGTACAAAGGAACAATTTGTTCAAGATAGCTTGCAAAACAAAGGACATAGTTTGCAAGGTCACTATTAAATTTTAACGTTTTTGCGATGAAGTAGAGATGAATTTTCGTTGGCATAGAGTCGTTTTTGCAACCAAGATGATTTTTTTTCATCGGAATCCATTCTTTTGTCTAGCGACCACACATGGATCTTCACCGGTCTAGTGACCAGGAAAACAAGCCTATTCACAATAGGGAAAAGTTCAGCTAGCGATGAATGTTAGTCAGTCGAATGACTAATATTAGTCGTAAGAGTAACCAAGACAACCCTGGAAAACTTAGTCAATAAACCACTCTCAGTCAGTAGAATGACGAATATTAGTCACTAGAGTGACCAAACCATTAGTTACAAAGGTCAAACGAAGGAGGATCAATTAGTCGCTAGAATGACCAAGTGACCTAGTTTGCGACCAAATGGCAATACAAACGACTAACACATTGGTCGCTCTAGTGACTGACACGTTGGTTTCTCTAGCTATTAATATTATGGTAGCTTTGGGAGGTATGAACCTCTATTGTGACTTATGACGAGAATAGAATCCTCCAGAAGGAAGCAAAGAATTGAAGGAAACCCTAGACAAGTTGTCGGCTGAACAAATACATTTAAATTGAATTTATTGATACCCAGAAGGAGAATCTGGCCCTAGTTAGATTTCCCAGTTCACTATAAATACAGGGTGCCAGTTTGATTATTTATCATCTTAGCAATTACAGTGAGAGCTAAATCTGTGCAGGTAGTTGCAGACCATAGCAGTTTGGTGTGCAAGTTTCTGGGAGAGCTGGAAAGTGGTGCACTAGCTTCTGGGTGGGATCATCTATTCAAATTAGTTTCTATTCTCTTTCTTGGTGCATTAGCCTCTCTTGGCTATTGGATTGCTACCAGGATTCTCTTCTCAGTCAAGGTCAAGGTGCTCGGAGGGTGGATTCAACCAGTGGTTGGGTGACGAGGGTATCGTCAATGGTAAAACAAGCACAATATTTTATATTCTAACAGGTTATGGGCCCACACCCCTTCAGTCAGCCTAAAACACTGGAAGGAAACATAACTGCTATATATTGAGCTCATTGAGGAACTTCCACTAGAGTTACTAGCAGGAGCAACTTCCAAAGCACTGCAGCTAGGGTTACTAGCAGTAGCAGTTACAGAAACCCTAATTCTCAGATCCGACACCTTGTGATGGAGAATCTCACTCAAGGAGAAGATATTTATATGCACCCTAACTTAGTGCACCTATTTCCACTCTCTGAAGACAAAAATGACAAAGTTGAAGTTTTGGATCAAGGCATGACTAGTTACCAGTGAACCAAAGACATGTGTGAAACCATCAATCTCTTACACTACTCAACACTTACCGGGACAATTGAAGACGATATGTGGATAATCGATAGTGGGTCTTCCAGGCACATGAAGGGAGATCAAGCTAGACTCTCAAATCTAAATGAGAGAATGACATCATACAAAGTGGAGCTTGGAGACAAAAGCACCTACCTCGTCGAAGGATTTGGACAAGCCTCTGTCAAGTTGGAATTAGGTAATCATGTTCACTTAAGAAATGTTTTATATGTACCCGGTTTAGAAAAGAATCTTGTATCAATATCATGTTTATAATACAAAGGAAATAGAATAGCCTTCATGGACGATTTTTTTTTATCATGGCATAAAGATTCCAGCATAGAAGATGCTAGGGTTATTGGAAAACGTGAAGGAAATCTATATAGACTACTAGAATGAAATGAAGAAGCTCTAGTACATGATGAAGTAAACCCTAATGAGATTTGGCATAGAAGGTACGCTCATATCAATTATCAATCATTACCTTTCCTCAAAAATATGGTTGAAGGAATACCAAAATTGAAATCTACACACGAAGGAATTTGCAAGGGATGTGCCCTTGGGAAGAATATCAAGAAACCATTCCCAAGCAGCAAAAACAGATCTAAGGAAACCCTAGATCTAATACACTCAAATGTTTGCGATCCAATGCCAGTCAGATCTCTAGGAGGATCTCTCTACTATGTAACCTTCATAGATGACTATTCAAGAAAGACATGGCTATACCTACTGAAATCAAAAGATGAAGTATTCAGCAAGTTCCAAGAATTCAAGGCAGAAATAGAAAACCTTATGAACAAGAAGATCAAGACATTAATAATAGATAATGGAGGAGAATACACCTCGAAGGAGTTCATTGCATCCTGCAAATCAACAGGGATTAGGAGGGAGATGAATGTTCCTCATAATCCTCAACAAAATGGTGTATCAGAAAGAAAGAACAAATCTATCGAAGAAACAGTAAAATCCCTATTGAACGATCAAGATCTATCCATGTTTCTATGGGGAGAAGCAGCAATGAAGGAAATATACGTACATAATAGAAGCCCTCATCACATATTGAAAGACATGACACCAGAAGAATCATTCTCAGGTAAGAAACCTAACGTAGAAAGCTTAATAATATTTGGATGTCAAGTTTACTCTCATATTCCCAAAGATAAAATAAATAAACTAGAACCCTCAGGAAAGAAGGGGATATTTGTGGGGTATAGTGATTCATCCAAATCCTACAGAATATATATTCTAGAACAACACAAGATATAAGTAAGCAGAGATGTAACATTCAATGAAAGGATGGCCTTCAGAAAATCTATTGAAGAAACTATGGAAGAAGAAGAAGAGATTGAAGAACCAAATGAAGAAAACACAGAAAGAGAAAATCATGAAAAGGATCAACCTGATCATCCTATGGAGCCATGTGAGAAAATTGATCCAGATAATATACCAAAGAACAAGAAATGACCAGCTTGGCTTGAAGCCACATTACAAGACATAGAAAGAATCAAGGTTCCAGAAGGAACATCTAGGAAAAGTAAAAGACCGAAAAGATTCTCAAGTTATGTAGCATGCATGACAAAGCTTCTAGATGAAGAACCTACTACATTTGAAGAAGAAGTTAAAAGGGGGCAATGGAAAGAAGCTATGGCAGAAGAACATCAGTCCATTATGAAAAATGAAGTATGGGAAATTGTACCCAGACCTAAAGAGAAATCCGTGGTAACCTCAAAATGGGTATGCAAGATCAAACATGCAACAGACGAAAGCGTGGATAAACATAAGGCAAGATTCATGGCCAGAGGGTTCTCCTAGAAGGAGGGAGAAGACTATGATGAAACCTTTTCTCTGGTGGCAAGATATACCTCCATCAGAGCTATCATGTCTCTTTTCGCTTCCATGGGATGGAATCTACACCAGATGGATGTAAAGACAACCTTTCTGAATGGAGCTATTGAAGAAGAAGTGTATATTGAACAACCTCAAGGATTCAAGGTACATTACATAGACATTCATGTTTTCAGATTGAAGAAAGCTCTATATGGACTCAAGCAAGCTCCAAGGGCTTGGTACACCAGAATGGACAACTATCTAACTAGACTTGGTTTCTCCAAAAGTCATGCAGATCCAAACCTTTACTACAAAGTCGTGGATAATGCACCTATGATTATACTATTATATGTTGATGATCTATTCATAATAGTTGAAGAATCTCTAATCATCCAGTGAAAGAAGGATTTAACCTCTGAATTTGATATGAAAGATATAGGTCTCATGCACTATTACTTGGGACTAGAAGTATGGAAGAAGCATGGTGAAGTATTCCTTGGACAAGGAAAGTACGCAATAAAGATTCTTCAAAAATTTGGAATGATGGACTGTAAATCCATGGACACTCATATGAATGTAGATATAAGGAAAGTGAAAGTCCTAGATTCCGATCCAGTAGATCCATCTCTATATCGACAACTAATTGGATCATTGTTGTATTTGGTAAATACTTGACCAGATATTTTCTTTGTTGTAAATACATTAAGTTAGTTCTAGGTGGAACCTAGACAAGAACATTGGATAGATGCAAAGCATGTCCTAAGATATATTCGTGGGACAATAAACTATGGGTTGAGATATATCGCATCCAGTGATATCCAACTTCATGGATTCACAGACTCTGATTGGGCAGGAAGTGCAGAAGACAGAAAGAGTACTTCAGGTATGTGTTTAAGCTTGGGCTCTGCTATGATATCTTTGGGCAGGAGGAAACATGAGTCAGTCGCACTCAGAACAACAGAAGCAGAGTATATGGTAGCTTGTGAAGCATGCATAGAAGAAGTATGGATAAGGAAGTTAATCTCCGATTTATTTGATCAGAATCCATAATCAACCATAATATATTGTGATAATAAGAGTTGCATAAGATTATCCGAACATCCAGTGTTTCATGAAAGGTCGAAGCACATTGAGATCAAATACTACTTTATTTGAGATAAAGTCCAAGAAGGAGAGGTAAAGCTCTAGTATATCCCCATTGATGAGAAAACAATAGATATCCTGACAAAACCTCTATCCAGAATCAAGTTTGCATATTTTCGAGAGAAGATGGGGATCGTGGAAATAACTCCCTTAGCTGAAAGAGAATATTCTCCAAGTTAGAGAAGGTACAGAAAAATATTCTTGAAAAATATTTATTTTATGATTTAAATAACTCTCCAGTTAGGAGGGAGCACTGAAAATATTATTTATCTTTATAATTGAAAATTAGTCCATATTGGACAGATGCTTTCCTATTCGAAAAGTGGATTGAGATTTCTGACACACAGTGACTTCCCATTGTAGTTAACATGGGAGGCAGACTGATTGCTGATGTATCATAGACAATGACTTCCCATTGTGGTTAACATGGGGAGTGGTCTAGGACAATCATTCTTCTTGGAAGTCACTTTGAGTAGTGGTCAAGTAGAATGGTCTGCCTCATCGGGCAGTCATTCTTTTGAAGTTCACAGTTGTGAGCAGTTTCGAAGAATGGTCCATTTTGGAGGTTGATGCAGGATAGACATTCCTCAAGGGTTATACATTCTCTCTAGGATACACTTTTTTTAGTGTCAGAGGAATGGCCCAGGGTGGGGAATGGTCTAGACAGTTATTCCTTGAGGGAAGACTCATTCACTCCAGGTTACACTTTGTTTAGTTTCAGAGGAATGGCCCAGGGTGGGGAATAGTCTTGGCTTAGCAATCAGGGACAGTCATTCCTTAGGACAAACTCATTCTCTCCAGGTTACACTTTGCTTAGTGTCGGAGGAATGGCCCAGGGTAAGGAATGGTCCAAACAATTCTTAGGGTTTATACATTCTATCTAGGGTGCACTTTAATTAGTGTAGGAAGAATGGCCCAAGGTGAGAAATGGTCCAGGCTCAGAAATCAGAAATAATCCTTCTTCCTTGTTTGAGAAGAATGGGGAAGATAACCCATTGTTGCTATTCTATATTGAGGGCAGACATTCTTTCAGATCTCACAGACGTGAGTGAAAGATTGGCCCAGATGATTCAGTTTTTATCATAACATTGTTTATATGCAGGTTGCTATTTGTTATGAAGAATATATGTTCTATTAATTGATATTGTACCAATTGTCATAGGAGATTATCCAGTTGGATAATAATGACAGGTGCTCGTAGTGCTACTAGTTGAATGGTTTGTTGTGCTCAAGACCATACCTCCCTATCTAGGAGAAGAGTGTTAATATTATGGTAGCTTTGGGAGGTATGAACCTCTATTGTGACTTATGACGAGAATAGAATCCTCTGGAAGGAAGCAAAGAATTGAAGGAAACCCTAGACAAGTTGTCAGCTAAACAAATACATTTAAATTGAATTTATTGATACACATAAGGAGAAGTCGGCCCCAGTTAGTCTGCCCAGTTCACTATAAATACAGGGCACCAGTTTCATTATTTATCATCTCAACAGTTTCAGTGAGAGCTAAATCTGCACAGGGAGTTGCAAGCAACAGCTGTTTGGTGCGTAAGTTTTTGGGAGAGTTGGAAAGTGGTGTGCTAGATTCTGGGTGGGATCATCTGTTCAACTTAGTTTCTATTCTCTTTCTTGGTGCATTAGCCTCTCTTGGCTATTGGATTGCTACTAGGATTCTCTTCTCATTCAAGGTCAAGGTGCTCGGAGGGTGGCTTCGGCCAATGGTTGGGTGACGAGGGTATCGTCAATGGTAAAATGAGCACAATATTTTATATTCTAACACCAGTGAGTAACACATTGGTGTTTGAGACCAAATGGAAATACTAGCGACGAACATGTTAGTCGCTAGAGCGACCAATGTTGGGGTTTTTAAAAAAGAAAATTATGCCAATAACACAGGAATAGAGAAGAGAAGTGAGTGTGTGATGAGAGGATGATTGTATGCCTAAGAAGGCTATTGTAGTTCTCCCTTGAATAAAAAGAAGACCGATAATCATTGCCCGTGGTTTTTTCCCGATTTGGGTTTCCACATAAATCATTGTGTCAAGTGTATGAATGATGTGATTGGTTTAATGTGTGTTTCATATTGCTTATTTTATGCTCTCTTATATGCTATGTTTTGCTTCCGCCGACCAACAGAGAAAATGGTGTTTCTGCTGGACAAAAAGCATTTGTATCTCTAATTCTGATTGCGTTCAATTTGAGAACTTTAACAGACTTGGGATTATGGATATGGTGCGGAATGCAGTGAATCAAACAGTAGAAACTCAGGGTATGTTTCTCAACAACACACAAAATATCCCATAGATTTCTCAGTTACACACAAAATTTCTTGGCTCTTGCACACAAATTTCAATCGAAAGTTCAATCATATTCAAAAACTCCAATTGTATGTGGTCTCCTCGAATGCAATTGGTTTCTTTCACTTTGGTTTTGGTAGGAAGAAGTTAAAATAATCAAAGAACATTTCAAATTGTTGTTGTCATCTCAGACGGTGTATTTTGCAGCCTTTAAGATCTTAAATTTTGAACAGTACCATCAAATTTATTACCTGGGTGGTGTATCATCGTGTTAAAAGATGAATAAAATGTGGAAAATTGTTGCACATTAAAAGTGTTTTCCAGTAAGAAACTTGTTGTTGTAATAGGACGCTGGAAGGGAAGGACAAATTTTTATGGTTTCACAAATATTATGTCACACACTCAAATCCAATTTTTCAAGAGGCATGGTTGGTTCATTAMAGGGCGTCATTGAGGAGAAACATCATCCAAGAGTGCCAAATCATAGTTGAACAACAATTATCAGAATGTCAAACAACACCCAAGTGCTAGTCTAAAGGAGTGAAACAAATAATGCCAAGGGAGTCAGCTCATACAATTTCAATTTTAAAACCAGTAAAATTAGCAACCCACCGAGGGAATTCACAAATTCTCGGGAAATTTTTAAATCAATTAAAGGATCACGATTAAATTGAAAACACCAAATTTTTTCTTGAATTCATTTTCAAGCATAGATGTTGATGAGACTACCAATTTTGTTTTGGGAGCCAACATTGACTGAAAAGGTAGATTTTTATGGAAGGGCCTTCTATTAAGGAAATCCCTATTGCGACAAGGATTCAATGTTTTATAAATATAGCTATGGAGTGATTGATACTGATGGTATGAACCCTCTATCAGTTCATCAACTAACAGGCTGATCTGTGCCACCAATTTTGAAGGAAACAACTACAATTAGAAATGAAGACAATTACTTTTGGGTGAAAAACATAAATAATGGCTTTAATTCCTTCATCAATATGATAAATGCTTAATAATATGTATTGATGCTTTATTACTTGAATTAATTGTCGATCACTCCATAAACAATGTGTGAATAATGGTAACTAATAATGAGCAGTTATGGATGCAGAAGATTCACCAACCCTCCACCATAGTAACAAATCAAAAACATATTTTCCACGAATGAGAAATGAGTGTGAATCATCAACCTATAATATCACTATGGATATCGACAATGTTGGCCAAATGCAGTAGCAAGGAAAGTGTTAAGAAATAGGAAATAGATTTTACAAAGTGTGGGTTATTGTAGAAGTGAAAATCAACTGTGGAGTTCACAAAAAATCACGGGAGGAACATTGAACAAATGAGAGCCTATAGATATGGATTTAATACAAAGTAATCCTAACATGTAGCATATATTCCAACAAACAATATGGATGACATTATTTGACATACTCATTGGATACATCAATGCAATTACTATAGAGTTTGCTCAACAGTTGCATAAAATTCCATCGTAATTTGAGGTTTTTAGGTTGGCATGACATTTTAATATCTTGGAACATTAGAGAAATTGGAGGATCATTGACATTCCATATTATTTAATGAATTTTCTCCAAAGGATGGATATAGAATTCCAATCAAGAGCATAAGAAATTGTAGAACACCACAGGTTGATTAAGCTATTTGTTTCCGATGAATTATGAAGAATAAGGAGTAGGAGGATATCTCCTCAATAGATTAGGAACTAGAACCAAATATTTCTAGGGATGCAAAGGAAAATACCTTAGCCCAAGATAAGGAGCCATTTGATATTTGATGCAGGAGCATCACTGGAAAGAATTCAGAGGCAGGACCACTCAACACGTGTGAGTTCTTCTAGAAATTCAACATTGACAGTTGCAACCGATTTTGAAATACGCCTTCTTCACTCAGCACCAGAATTCACCTTTGGAGGCATGCTTGAACCGATGCCGAATTTTACCCTTTGAGGCATGTTTTGAAAATTGTAAACAAAGAAGGAGTTTCCACTTCGGCTCTGGAATGCGACGAAACTAAGATAGCATAGGATGAATCTTAGAGTAGGCAAGTAGCCAGGGGAAACCCTAGAAACATCTTTTGAGTTATGTAGAAGTGGAGACACCCAGTTAGAGGGAGCGGGAATATAGAGAAAAATTAGCTGTAAGAGAGAACTATGAATTAGCAGGAGAAAAAAATGTTTTTTGAGTTACCGTAATTTTGAATGTAATCTGTAGCCATTAGGCACTTGTGAATATAAAAGAATGGAAAATTGATCCAAATGTGTGGTGTTTGGACTATTTGCATTTTCCTCTTGTTTTCTGTTTTTATGAATAAGTAGATGGAACTGTGAATTTTCCTAGTTTCAATTGTTTCTCTTCATTGAAGCTCTGCAAGGTGTGCATCGAGTGAAGAGAGAACACCAAGAGATCAGGAGGAATTTATTTGAGAGAAACCCCTTGGATCTAAATCATCGAATCCCTTGGATGCAAGGAGTGTGAAGGAATTCGAGGCCTACACGAGGTAAAGTGCAGGAGGAATAGCATTTCAGAGAAGCGTTATCGAGACCTAGAAAAACCCATCTCCATGGAAGAAGCGAATATCGAGTCTTCGAGGACTTAGAAATTCTTCTAAGTTTGAAGTGAGTAGAATCTGAGGAGGAAGAACGCTGTCGAGCATTGGATCATGTTGGAAGATCCCATAGACCGTCCAATTTGAGGAAGAAGCACAAGATTTAACACTCCATAGATCCAAGAGGGGAGATCTCGAAGATCTAAATGGATAGTGGAGAACTCTCGAGGAAAGTTGCGAAATACCTCCAATCGTGGGATCAAGTGGAGTTGCGAGGAGGTCAGTGAAGAGGAAGAGATCTGGGCCGTAGATCTTAGGGACCATCGTGAGCCGTCAATTGGATGCCAAGGCATTTTGGTGTTTTGACACTTCGGTATTTCGACAACCAGGAGTTCCAAGGAATAGGGATATGATAGAGGTCCTTGTCTCCCAAAGCCTTGAATCACGAAATAGAAAAATAGTGAGATCGAACGTGGGTCGTAGATCTCAGGAGCTATTGTGAGCCGTGGATCGAACGCCGGGATATTTTGGCATTTCAGCGTTTTAGCAATCAGGGGCTCGAAGAGTGAAGGGATGAGACACATGATTTGTTAAGTCCCAGTCCCCGGTATTTTGGCATTTCGGGTTTCAGGAATTGAAGAGTCGAAGAACTTGCATTAGAATCCGTGAAGTTGTGAAATCTGAAATTCCTTTTCAGTAAAAGTCTCAATCAACCATTTTGGCATTTCAACATTTCGGCCACCGGGGTTCCAAGGGGTAGAGATATCCCTTGCAATCGGATTTCCCGAAATTGCGAAACCCAAAGTTGCGATTCACAAAAACCCGGAGGATAAGGTGCTAGGACATTTCGTCTTTTCGATGACTAGAGACTCCAAGGAACAAGGATACTCCTTGTGTCCTGATTTCACAAAACACGAAATATCGAAGGAACAAGCGCTGGGGCATTTCAACATTTTGACATTTTGACATTTTGGCCACCGAGGCTCGAAAGGGGAAAGGAGGGACCCTTGCATCTCAATTCCCCGAATCATGAAAGTCAATAACGCTTTGGTGTTAAGTGCGTGGACACAGAGTTGTGGTCATGTGGACGAAGGCTAAGGGAGGAGCCAAATCCTGTTAAGCCCTTTTTGAAATTTTAGGACCTGGGAGGTTGAAGGACCAAGAATCATCTACCGCCGGAATCGTGAAATTGTGAATTCTGAAATCCTGAAAGGCAGAAGGTGGTCACAGGTAGATTTTGGCATTTTTGGGTTTGGGTGTTCAAGAGACCAGGAGTCAGGAGACGTGGAGTCCCATCTCGCGAAATTGTGAAACCCCAAAACACGAAAAGGAGGCACGCACAGGTTTCCTCGAGACCTGTACCAGAGGATGAAGGGACCTGTGGATCCATCCAAAGGATTCCAGCAGGAGCTCGAAGGGCTATTTTGACTTAGGGAAGAGAACGATTCAGAGACTCGGAGGTCACAAAACCCTGTTGAAGTAGGGGGTCTGCATCAAGTGGTATCAGAGCCTTAGTTTTTCGTCTGTAGACTTCACGTGGAGGAGGAAAAAAAGGAGACAGAGAACCCAGAGTTGTACTCTGTGTGTGACAGATAGTCAATATAATGCTGCCAAGAGGAAGAGGTAGAGGAGGAAGTTCACAAGGAAGACAGAGTGGTGGAAGAAACTCTTCTAGAGGAAGAGGTAGAGTAGGAGTAAGGTTCTATAACTATGGAAAGGTAGGGCACATGTCTTGGGAATGTCCCGAGAAGAAGAAGGAAGGAGGAGAAGCCCACATTTCAGAAGCACAATGAATAAATGTTGAGGGAGAAGGAGTATAGGATGGAGCATCCCTGATGTTGAGAAAATTTCTCTTAAAACCAGAGGCAGAAATTGAAAAGCCAGTGCAGAGAAACAGTCTCTTCAGAACAACTTGCAAGACTAAGGATAAAGTATGCAAGGTAATCATTGATAGTGGGAGTACTGACAACCTAGTATCCACAGAGATGGTGGAGAAATTGGAGATGAAGACAACTACACATCCAAGGCCATACAAAGTCTCATGGCTGCAAAAAGGACAATAGATAATGATCACTAAACAATGCCTGGTTGAAATTAAAATAGGAGGATACAAAGATGAAATCCTATTGATGTAATTCCCATGGACGTATGGCACATTTTGTTGGGAAGACCATGGCAGTTTGACAAAAATGTCATTCATGATGGAAGGAAGAATACATATACATTAGAGAAGAATGGTAGGACGCATGTGTTACTACCAATGGAGGAGAAGAGAGCGAAGGAGGAATCCAGCACAAGCATACTTCTCATGAGCAGGAAGGAACTCCTGAAAGAGGTCAAGGAAGAAGATGAGATGCAATTCGCTATGGTGAGGAAGTCCAGAGTCATCCTTACAAGTACATCAGTGAATGATCTACCTGAAGAAGTTCAGGAGCTGCTACATATTTTTGCTGATATAGTGGTGGATGAGTTGCCAAACTCATTGCCACCCATTAGGAGTATCAATCATCATATTGACTTGATACCAAGAGAAATTCTTCCAAACAAGGCAGCGTACAGATTAACACCTTGAGAAAATGAGGAGGTGAAGAACCAAGTCCAAGAGTTGCTGGATAAGGGTTTAGTCAGAGAAAGTTTGAGCCCATGCGCAGTACCAACTATGTTAAGCCCAAATAAAGATGGAGGATGAAGAATGTGCACAGACTCAAGAGCCATCAACAAGATCACCATCAGGTACAGATTCCCTTTACCAAGAATGGATGATTTAATGGATTGTTTAAGTGGAGAAAATTTCTTTTCTAAGATAGATCTGAAAAGTGGATATCACTAGATCGGGATGAGATAAGGTGATGAATGGAAAACAACCTTTCAGACGAATGAAGGCCTGTATGAGTGGCTAATTATGCCATTTGGCTTAATGAATTCCCTGAGCACTTTTATGAGGTTGATGAATGAAATTCTAAAAGATTTCATTGGCAAGTTCGTGGTTGTATATATGGATGATATACTGGTATTTAACAGGACTAAAGAGGAGAATTTGAGGCACCTAACGCTAGTAATGAGGAGGCTACAATAGGAGAAGTTGCTGATCAATTTGAAGAAATCCTCTTTTATGAAGACAAAACTCGTTTATTTGGGTTTCGTGATCTCTTGAAATGAACTGAAGATGGATCCAGAGAAGGTGAAAGCAATCAGAGAATGGCCATCACCAAGGAGCATGTTTGAGGTAAGAATCTTTCATGGTTTAACAAGTTTTTTTAGAAAGTTCATTAGAGACTTCAGTGGGATTTGTGCACCCATGATGGATACAATGAAGAAGCGACACAATTCTTTTAAATGGACAAATGAGGCTGAAAAAAGATTAAATATACTGAAGGAGAAGATAACAGAACGACCAATTCTGGTCTTGCCGAATTTCGAAAAGACATTTCAGGTAAGATGTGACACAAGTGGAGTTGCAATAGGAGTAGTTATGAGTCAAGACAATCGACCTGTTGCCTATTTCAGTGAGAAGATGAATGAGACTAAGAGGAAATACTCCACATATGACAAGGAGTTCTATGCCATAATTCAAGAATTGAAGAAATGGAGGCATTATCTTGTCCCGCAAGAGTTTGTCTTGTACAACGATAACCAAGCTTTACAATTCATAACCTGACAAGAAAAACTGAATCAAAGACATGCAAAATGGGTTGAATTTATGAAAATTTTTACTTTTTTCATAAAACATATTGTTGGGAATACTAACAAGGTTGTTGATGCGTTAAGCAGGAGATGTTTAATTCTGTAGGAACTCCAGGTGAAGACCTTGGGGTTTGAACACCTTAAGGATATGTATTGTGATGATACAGATTTCAAGGAGGCCTATGAAGCATGTACAAGCCCTATACTGAGAGATAGGAGTCACTGGACAGATTATATGGTTCAGGAAGGATTGTTGTTCAAAGGAAATCAATTGTGCATACCAAGATGCTCAATGAGGGACAAGCTTCTGAAGGAGAAGCATAGTGGAGGATTGGCTGGACACTTTGGCCATGATAAAACGTTTGCACAGTTGAGAAGCTCGTACTATTGGCCAGGTATGAGAAAAAATGTGATAAAGTTGGTGAACAGATGTAGAATCTACCAACATGCAAAGGGGAAAAGACAGAACATTGGATTGTATCAACCATTGCCAATACCAGAGAGGCCTTGGGATGCAATAAGAATGGATTTTGTGTTGGGACTGCCAAGGACACAAAGAGGATTTGATTCCATATTTGTGGTGGTGGATAGATTTTCAAAGATGGCACATTTCATCCCATTCTAGAAGACCAGTGATGAAACACATGTTGCAAATCTATTTTTCAGAGAAGTTGTGAGACTTCACGACCTACCCAGAAGCATTGTCTCAGACAGAGACACAAAATTTGTTGGTCACTTTTGGAGGATGTTGTGGAAGAATATGAGGACATATTTTTCCTTCAGCTCACCATATTCCCCTTAGACAGATGGGCAGACTGAGGTGGTAAATAGAAGTTTGGGAAACTTATTAAGAAGCCTGGTTACTGAACACCATAACCAGTGGGATTAGATTTTGCCATAAGCACAATTTGCATACAATGACTCACCAAAGAGAAGCACTGGAAGGATCCCGTTCCAAATACTCTATGGAATGCAACCCATGGGAGTTTTTGAGTTAAGGGACTTGGAACAAGGGGAGATTAGAAGCGCTGGAGCAGAGGATTTTGCTACTGAAATGCAGAGACTCCATAGTCAGATCAAGGAACAATTACAAATTTCTAACCAAAATTACAAGCACATGGTTGATCAACATCGCAGGGAACTTCAATTTGAAGTGGGAGATCAGGTTTTAGCACATCTCAGGAAGGAAAGGTTCCCTAGGGGAACATATAACAAATTAAAGATGAAGAAGATAAGACCCTGTAAGATCTTGAGGAAGTTTGATGCAAACACCTATGAGATCGAACTGTCATATGGTGTGGGAATTTCACCCATATTCAATGTTTCAAACTTGTATCCTTACAGGAAATATGACATAGAAGGGTCAGAAGATCAAGGAAAGATTCAGTGGGAGAAACAGATGCCCGTGGCAGAAAAGCCGTAGATGGAGAAAATTGTTGATCAGAGGATTGGCAAGAAGACCAGGAGGAAGACTTATTTTGAATATCTGGTCAAATGGAAATGACACCCAATAGAATATTCCAGTTGGGAAAATGAAGCTACTATCCAGAAGCAGGGAAAATTAGTAGAGGATCTCATGGACAGGAGTCCATGATTTTTTCTGTCAAGGGGAGTACCTGATGCAAACCCCTTACTTTAGCAGGGTTCTGCGACCTCTCAGTCTCCAGATCATTCTTTTCCTTGAGCCGAAATGGCCCTTCGAGCTCTTGCTAGAATCCTTTGGATTGATCCATAGGTCCCTTCATCCTCTGGTATAGGTCTCGAGGAAACTTGCACGTGCCTCCTTTTCGTGTTTTGGGGTTTCATGATTTCGCAAGCCGAGACTCCACGTCTCTTGACTCCTGGTCTCTTGAACACCCGAACCCTGAAATGCAAAAATGTACCCATGACCATGCTCTACCTTTCGGGATTTCAGAATTTTTGATTTCTTGATTTCGGTGGTAGACAATTCTTGGTCCTTCAACCTCCCGGGTCCCGAAATGTTGAAAAGGGCTTAACGGGCTTTGGCTCCTCCCTTAGCCTTTGTCCATATGACCACAACTCTGTGTCCATGCACTTAACGCCAAATCGTTATCGACTTTCATGATTCATGGAATTGCGATGCAAGGGTCCCTCTTTCCCCTTTCGAACCTCAGTGGCTGAAATGCCAAAATGGAAAAATGCTGAAATGCCTTGGTGCTTGTTCCTTCGGGATTTCGTGTTTCACAAAATCAGGAAAGAAGGAGTATCCTTGTTCCTTGGAGTCTCCGGTTACCAAAAATATGGAATGTCCCAGCGCCTTATCCTCTGGGATTTTGTGAATCACAACTTTGTGCTTCGCAATTTTGGGAAATCCGATTACAAGGGATATCTTTTCCCCTTGGAACCCCTGGTGGCCAAAATGCCAAAATGCCGAAAGGGCTGATTGAGACTTTTACCGAAAAGGAAATTCAGATTTCGTGACTTCACGCATTTTGATGCAAGTTCTTTGACTCTGCAATTCCTGAAACCCGAAATGCCGAAATACCGGGGACCGAGACTTCACAAGTTAGGCATCCTGTCCCTTCAGTCTTCGAGCCCCCGGTTGCCGAAATGATGAAATGCCAAAATATCCTGGTGTTCAATCCATGGCTCACAATAGATCCTGAGATCTATGGCCCACGTTCGATCTTGCTATTTTTCTATTTCGTGATTCAGGGTTTCGAGAGACAAGGACCTCTATCGTATCCCTGTTCCTTGAAACTCTCGATTGTCAAAATGTCGAAGTGTCGAAATGACGAAATGCCTTGGTGTCTGATTGATGACTCACGATGGTCCCTGAGATCTACGACTTAGATCTCTTCCTCATCACTGACCTCCTCGCAAATCCACTCGATCCCACGATTGGTGGTATTTCGTGACTCTCCTTGAGAGTTCTCCACCATCTGTTCAGATCTTTGAGATCTCCCCTCCTAGATCTATGCAGCATTAAAGCTTGCGCTTCTTCCTCAAATCGGATGGTCTACGGGATCTTCCATCATGATCGAACACTTGACGGTGTTCTTCCTCCTGAGCTTCTGCTCACTTTAGACTTAGAATAATTTCTAAGTCCTCAAAGACTCGGTCTTCGCTTCTTCTAGGGAGATGGGTTTTTCTGGGTCTCGATAACGCTTCTCTAAAACACTATTCCTCTTGAGATTTACCTCATGTAGGCCTTGAATTCCCGTGCACTCCTTGCATCCAGGGGATTCGATGATTCATATCCAAGGGGTTTCTCTCAAAGAAATTCCTCCTGATCTCTTGGTGTTCTCTCTTCGCTTGATGCACACCTGCAGAGCTTCAATGAAGAGAAACAATTGAAATTGGGAAAATTCATAGTTTCATCTACTTGTTCATGAAAATAGAAAATAATAGGAAAATGCACATAGTCCAAACACCACACATTTGGATCAATTTTCCATTCTGTTATATTCACAAGTGCCCAATGGCTACAGATTACATTCAAAACTATAGTAACTCAAAAAACATTTTTTTCTCTTGCTAACTCACAGTTCTCTCTTACAACTAATTTTTCTCTGTATTCCCGCTCCCTCTAACTGGGTGTCTCCACTTATACATTACTCAAAATATGTTTCTAGGGTTTCCCCTGGCTACTTGCCTACTCTAAGATTCATCCTATGCTATCTTAGTTCCGTCGTATTCCAGAGCCGAAGTGTAAACTCCTGCTTTGTTTACAATTTTCAAAATGTGCCTCAAAGGGTAAAATTCAACATCGGTTCAAGCGTGCCTCCAAAGGTGAATTCCGACGCTGAGTGAAGAAGGTGGATTTCAAAATCGGTTGTAATTGTCAACGTTGAATTTTTGGAAGAACTCACACGTGTTGAGTGGTCCTACCTCTGCGCGCTTGCCAACAATGCTCCCGCATCAATATTCTAGATTCCCCATAGCAAGAAGATCCTGCCACCCTATTAGGGGTTCCAATTGATAAAGGAAAAGAAGAAATCAACAACCTTGTTGATGAAAAGACACTTGTGATACATGAAGAGAGTAGCTATGTTATTGAGCATATTCCAAAGAGGATAAGGAGATATGGTTCGAATAGGCTGCAAAAGAGGATTCTAACAGACATTGTGGCCACAAATTCAGTTAAAGTTTTGATGAGACAGTTGTTGATTTCTCAAGGTGAAGTAGCAATGGAAGAAATAAAAAAAATCAAAAGGTGAGCACTTTGTTTTTGTCATTGAGCATAACCAAGTAATCACTTTTCTAGAAGAGAAATTTTCTTTAACCTCAATAGATTTTAATGAAAATTTAGAAGTCCTCGGTAATGAAAATACCAATATAAAATTTGGCTTGGTAAAACAAATGCAAGAAACTACAAAAAAAGATTAGGAAATTGCAAGATTAACATATGTATGTGAGGAGATTATTGAACAAGCTTACAAAATGTTGGCACATTGGGTCATGAGGCATTGCCCTCATAAAAAGCATTATCAATATGGACATCATCCTTGAGGTGCAAGTCCTTGAATTGATTTCATAGCATTCTCCCAAATTCACACAAGTCCTTGTGTGATAAATAACATACTTGCAAACGAAAGAGAGGTCAAATTTACATATCAAACACTAGGTATCAACGTTTCAGGAGTATCCAAGTTTGGGTTCCTACCATTATGCTTCTAGCTATAGTTATGGTGATTTATTTCTTTATTCTCTTGGAAATGGTGATGAAAAATTAAACTTTGTTGCCTCATATGGTCACACACACACACACACACACACACACACACACACACACACACACATATAGAGAGAGAGAGAGTTAATAAGTGGAAAAACTCAAATTTTCCAGTGAGTTTATATTTTTTTGGAAAAATGAAGTTTGGCCTTGATTCATTCATTTTTTTTCAAATTTCAATGATTTGGGTCATATTGAAATTGGGCCAAAACTCAATTCCTAATAGATTTGGAGAAGAATTTATGTAGAAAAGGGTTGAGTTTGTCAAATTTTAAACTAATCTAGTATTCTAGACTTGTTATGGATGGACTAATAATTTTAGATTGATTCAATTTCAGATATTATATGTTAATTGTACACAATTCAATGACAAACGATGTATTTCAAGACATTTAAACTATTTTTACATTAAAAATAACAATTTCATGAATTCAAAATTATAATTTCAACAAAAATAATCTCCAAAAAATACAAAAAACATAAAATATTTAACTTTCTTAACACATTTCCTATATTATTATTATTATTTAATATTAAGATTGACTAACATATATCACCAATTTGGTGTGTTGGCTTGGCCGTGACCTTAAAAATAGATTATTATTATTTATATTTATATTTATATCACCTTAAACCAGTCCTTAACAAGATACATACCTTTGATTGATGGGGTGCCTCCAATGTTGCTTCTCTCCATCCTACGATTCATCACATGACTTAATTATATTTCAAAATAGTAATTAAAGATGTAACAACCTTTACAAATTAATGACTAAAGACGAATACCTGAATGAGATTCTCTTTGTTTCAAGAATAAATTATTCTCTATTGAAAAGGACCAACCACGTGAAGGTGGAATCTCTTTTGGACCCTCCCCCCCTCTCACATCACTCTCATTTCCCCATACCCAATCTATCTAGATTTTACAACTATAATTAGAAATGATAGTAACATTAAATGTAAGCATAAAAAATTCATCGCCATTTGCTAAAACAAAAAACATGAAAGAAAATAACATTCATGACATTTATGAAAACAAAATACATTACATTGGACCGGAAATATATTGGATTTATATTAATAATAAAATGTCTAATCATTTGTTTTTCTTCTTCTTCTTCTTCTTCCTGGTATCCATGAAAGCACAAATTAAGTCGTCATCATCATCATTTAACTGATCCCCCACAATTATTGGGCCTTATTGAAGTGTTGCATCATCAATACTCAACACCTCATGCCATGATGAACTTCTAGTATTTTAGCATGGAGGTTGAGGATGCGCATGGGCATCCACTGCTGCAACAACAAAAAAAAATCAATTTATATTGTTATTCACTGTTCCTAGTGCAATTTAATTAATACGTATTTAATTACAATGTTTTATACTTGGATTAGTCGGTGCAGTAGAAACATTAGCTAGTGACCGCATTGTTGTTTCTGCACTTATTGATATTCTCTCTCGATCGACATCTACACACTCTGCCATATGAAACAATATAAGTATTTAGTACAAAATATACCCTAAATATTAATACTCATTGAAAAATGGAAAAACATTAAAAATGCATGCATACCACTATGTAATGGTCCTTCGACAACATTGCTTGAATCAATATGGGTGTCGGTATGTGGTTCAGTGGGTACATTAGGAGCATTGGTAGCATTGTTACTCTCCTGCGAATGTGGAAAATACACACATTATTTTACATTTTAAATGAATAAAAAATATATTTTACATTACAAGTAATCAATGAGTAAAAACTAATCGACAAGTTTTTAATTTCATTTTATTTACCCTGTCCTCCAGAGAGACACATGGCGATTGCCCCAAGCTTCTTCGTTGCGCCACCACACCATCAAAACCCTGCATGAACCCGACCTTTATATCTTCTTCTGTGCCTTGGTCGTTGAACAAATTCCCATGCATTGAGCAATATCAAAATCATTAGTCACTAGCTACAATGAATTACATATTTAGTGATGATGATAAAAAAAAAAGTAAAATGTTTAGGCACTTACAAACCGTGCCTTCAATCTCCCGTAACCACCTTGGCCCAATTTATGTTGGTTGTATTTGTCTTGTCTTGCCTTTGTTTCCTTGGAAGTGTCTTGGAGTCTACGCAATATTTTGAAATATGTTAGATATTGATTATTTTCCTCGTAAAGTAAACAAAATACCATCACAGTAAATTGAAAACACCTCTTACCTTCTAGGGCCAAGTGGTTTCTTCCCTTGTGCTTTCATCACTAATTCTCTTGCATTGAGAATAATTTCTTTCCTCTCCCTCTCAGGGAAAACCAAATATCATTCACACTTGGGGTCCTGTACTAATTTATTCCTATACGCCTCTCTAACATGTTTCAAATGCTTGCTGGTCCTTTTTAGGACTTTCAGCTTATTGAACGAGTCGCCAAATGTGCCAACCGTTCTGGATATAAGAAGGCTTTTCAGTTTGGAATCTTATCGATTCCATCATAGTCAAATGCTCGACCCAAAAATTTCTAATGCATAGTCATGAAAACTATTGTAGAACACATTGTTTCTTGTAAAACATTGTCATCATTAGTAATTTAAATCTCACTGATATGTGATTGTTTAAACAATTATATAACAAGAATCTCTATAAAGACATATATTAAATACCTGGTAGTTGTACTATTTTTAGAGGAACCATGTCCTGGTTGACCAAAAATGATATCGCATTTGTTCCTGTGCATTGGATACGTGTAGGACCAGGGTAACAATCAATGGAAGAGTGATCAGTTCCATGATCATGATCACCACTTGCATGATCTGGTGTGTGTTGTGGGGGCATGGCATCACCCCTAGAAGCCATAGAATCGATCTTAGGCGGCACACTTGGGGTGGAAAATATCCTGGTGGCTACGTGGCCATGCGGGTTCACTGTTGCAGTCCCGCTGATGCTACCAGGACCTTCCCCTTCCCCTCTCATCGAACTCACAAAATTCTACAATGAGAAATATGTGTTAATTGCATATATCAAATTACAAAATTTAAAACCAAAAATTGATATTGTTAGCTGACATGACTTACCCCATAATTTGCTATCTTAATGTGTAATTCAGCTATCCTTTGGAAATCCTCAGCATTTTCCGGCCCAACAGGGACCAAATCTCGGAATTCCCTATTGGCCTTTCTTAGGGACAATTCTATTGTCTGTAAGGGGTCTCTAGAATCAAATATCTCTTCATCACTTATATATTCATCATTTTCGATCGATGCGGTGCTAGGAACGGGGCCTTTTCCCTGATCAATGCCTTTTCCATGCTCAGGGCCTTTTCCTCAATCACCACTCTGGTAGAATTTCAAGAAGAATGTTAGTACGTGCAAGAAATATTGAAAAAACAATATATGAACTAATGGAATATTGGAAAATATTATCAAATGAAACATTCACACATACAAATTAGCAAATATTTGGAAATGAAACATTGAGCAAAAATTATCAAATGGAACATTCAGAAATAAAATAAAATTTTGCCACAAATGAAACATTCACAAATTAAGTAATCCATTTTAAAGTTTGGGTATAATGGGTTTTGTAAAATTTGGGGTAAAATTCGATGCAACTTGAAGTTCTTGGTATTCTATCTTGTGTGATACTTCTTGGGAGTTGTGCTAGGCTGGGGAGGTGACTCTTTGATATCTCTTGGTATATTTTGATGGTGATAAACTTGTAAACTCTTGAATTGATTCTTCTATAAGAAATGTTGTCAGGTTTTCTTCCAAGGTTGGTTTTGGTTTTCCTAGGGTAAATTCTCGTGTTCTTGTGTCTACTGTGCATGGTTAATATTTCTAGATCTTGTTATTTTTGTTGCATTGTAATAGTTGATATTCTCAGTGTATAGTTATTCTATGATAACTGTGGAATGAAACAAAATTTTGCATTGAAATTATAAAACAATAACTATCAGATCCGAGGATCAGAGAATTAAACAAGGATGAAGTAAGGTAGTTTCCATGAGAGCAAGTGATAAGTTGGCTCTATCACATGAACATTTGCAAGCCATCTAGTGAAACATAATGTCTTGCAATGGAGGTATGCATATACAACATTGATTTATGTTCTTGGAAAGTTGAGGAGGTCGGTAGAAGCATTGGATGTCTTTCATGTGATGTGTGTCCTTCCAAGCTAATAATGTGGAATTTCTACATTGAGATCCTCGGCTTGAACTGAATGTTGTGGTGTATAACGTTGTCTTAAATTCCCATGTTCCTTGGATGTAATGAAAATGATCCTTTTGGGTGTTGCAACAAATGAGGCAAAGTGGGTCGAAAGTTTTTCCAAGATGATTTGAATGGGGCCAAAGGATGAATTGAAGCCCAAACCATTAGAAAGGATGTGCATAACAGATTCAAGGGTGCAATACAAATCCCAAGCAATATGGGATAACTTCATGAAGGTAAAATATGGAAGATGGCCCATGGAGAAAGAAAATACATGTTGAAACTCAAGAGAGAGGTAGCGTCACCATGTTATAGAGTTTTGGTGCTTCTAGTGATTATATCTCCCAAACTAGGAAAAAATATTCTAACACCCCATTTTAGATAACATAAAAACCTTTCAAATGATTTATAATGCACCCTCTAAAATGTATTGTAGATGCCATTGTAGTTTTTCAAAGTTAACATAAGAGGCACATGCTTCATTCTATCCATGAATTGATGATATTATGGTTGGGCAACTGTAGGTAAGATAAGAGAGGGATGGAATGAGGTAACCCAAGATTGTAAATGTTGACTGAAATTTTTTAGGTCGTTCTATGCTTGTGTGAAGATACAAGAACACTTGATGTTAGAGGG
>JZKD02S1734200.1:65848-77681 GCA_000966675.3 Picea glauca | reverse complement strand
CCCTCTGTGTAAGATTGTGATCTTCATTACGATGAGCTCTTTTAATTAATGTAGCCACCCCTTCCCATGATAACCTACCATGATGTTGTTCACATTGTTCTATCCATAGCTTCATACAATCAAGATTGTTAGCAATGTATAAATGTAGTGCATCCCACACTCGACTAGATGCAATGAAAAAAATATAAATTAGTAAGAATAATGAATAATAAAAATTGATGGAGGTATAATATAAATTGAAGAAATACAATATAGATAAAAATCAAATAATATAATACCTTTCAATTTCCTCATTTTACCATTCCTGACCAAGAACTCCACTTCAAATATTTTGACATTATTGACACCCCAAATTCAATGCATATTAATTTTCCTCCCTAAATCAGGAAGATAATCGCTAATATACACTAATGTTTGATATACCATATACCCCTCCACCATAGAACCCTCGGGACATTCTCTTTGTCTAACTAACGCCTTCAATGACTTCAAGTGTCTCTCCACCATCCACATTGACCTTGTGTGTACAGGTCCACATAATTCAATCTCCTTGACTTGGTGTATGAGGTAGTGTTCTTGCACATTGAAAAATGCTAGAGGTAGATACTTTTGCATTGCACACATAAAACGAGGAATTTCTCTCTTCCAATATTTTATATCTTCCTTATGGATTTCTTTAGATGACAACCACCTACAAATGTTACGAGAACAAAATATGTTTCAACAAAGACAATATTCTATACATGAATATTACAAGTAAAACACATGTCATCAACAACTTATACAACATTTTTATTACATATAAATAATAATATGTAATTCATCTGTCGTTATTTACCTCATGTATTTTCCAAGGTCGTATATAGCTTGTTTTATGTTGTTGTCAAAGCTGTCGGGCAAAGATAGAGGTAGCACATATTGTAACAAAACAATGGCACATTAATAAATTTTCGATTTCATATTAACAATATATTTACAAAAATTAAAAATATTACATAGATTCTTACCAATACATAACAAATATACGAAAGAAATTACCTTGATGAAGGTATGCCAGTCATGAGTTTTTAACCCGCCAAATTCACCTTTCTTTGTTAATATATTCTTGATGTTTGAAGAAAATCTTGTTGGAAATATAATTTTTCGAATGAGCTCTTTTACAACATTGCTTTCATATTCTTTAAATAACTATGGGAGGCTATTTCGATCGACTCCATTAGTCCTATTTAAATCAATAATATTTAGCATTGCATGATTGGATTCTTGAATGTCACTACAAATTTTAGAAATTTTTTCTTTTTCACGCCTTCCATCTAAGATTCTCCATAACATTTCTGTTATGTTCTTCCCGATATGCATTGTGTCGAACAAATGAGTTATTTCTAGTTGCTTATAGTAGGGAAACCTAATGAATTGTTTGGAGAAACTTTTCGTTCCTCGTGGAAGCAGATCAATGCCTTGAGGACCAACTATATGTTACATAAATGAAATTAACACAACAATTGTTAGATTATACACAGTAGACATGATAATTCAACACAATTAAAAAATGCAATATATTGCATACAATGATGAAGATTGACTTACATTGATGATTTGATCCATTATATTCCAACTTCCATAGGTGTGGTGTCATTCTTCATCGTTTTATCCCACTCTCCTCTTTACCATGGAAAATATGTTTATCGATATTTCGATACCTATGGTTCTCAGGGAGAAAGTGCCTATATTCATCAAACACCTCCTTTCCTAAACTTCTTGAACGATGAGATCTCATCCTAGGACCACAAACTGGACATGAAAATTTACCCTTTGTTTGCAGACCTAGAAGATACACATCAATGGAAACATTAGTTATATAACAAGCAATTATTTAAAAAAGAAACATTATAATATCATCAACATCTAACTTATTTAAGTGCAATATTGTGTTACATACCACAAAAATGTGTTAGTCCCGGTGCATCGTGGATTGTCCATGTAAGAATCCCATGGAATTGAAATCCTCTTTGATCTATTTGATGCAGGAGCATCTCAAGCGAGCCAGCGCGGAGACAACGAATAGCTGGAAAAGCACCCAGCACAAATTTTGAAATATCTTGAACCATTAATGAAACATCAAGTGGAGGCGCACTTGTATAATGTAAACGGACCTTGAGCGATTTTCTCTCGTCCTTAGTAGATAGAAGGCATTTATGGTAGTTAATGCAAATAGGTAGAATTAAATTGTAAATTAGATAGTTTTAGAGTGCAAGAGGGAAACATGATATAGACACCCTCATTTGTGTCTTGTAACATAAGCATGAAGAGTGTATGAAGAGCATAGAGGAGAAGCAGAGAGCTGTGTAGCAGAATCCATGTACAGAAGTTCTGAATTAATACAAAGGAAACTGTGATTCAGACTCATGGTGTTCATATACTCTCTGTGTATGAATCTTTGAATGTTATGCTCATGAATGTTTTACTCTTTCTGTCATGCAATTGCTTCTATTTTATGTATGAATGATTTCTTGTGGAATGTTTGAAATCTGAGAGGAAAGAGGAGAGGAATGAGTTTCAATTATTTCTCTATCTGAGAAAGAGTTCTTACAGGGAGTGCAGTTGAATTGTCCACAAGGAGTGCGTCGACAAGGTGTTCAGAGGGTTGTCTCTGAAATCTCAGGAGAGAAATATTTTTTTCTCATTTCCACAGAAGTGCAGTTGGGCACAGGAGCTATGCAAGGAGTGCACAGGTCGAGTGAAGTCTCAGGGTTATGGACCTGAGTGAGGTATTGAGGGACTGCTGCTGCAGGTGTGCGTAGAGTTGAAGGATTTCAACACTGGGAAGCATTTGAAAGTCTGTCGCAAGGGGTGCATGCAAGATTTTTCCAAAAGATTCAGAGTCGGGGGAAAGCTCAGAAGGAATTAGATTTTTTGAAGTGGTTGAAGGAAAGTGTAGAAACGTCGGACCACAGGAGGTTCTCAGAAGAAAAAGAATGGACGGTCGGAACTCTCTGAGGAGAAATTGCGAATTTCCGTGCCATTAGATCTCACGAAGGAGTAGGGGAGAAACAACAAGTATTACAGAAAGGTTCTAAGCTCAGGAGGAGTAGGACCGTAGATCCAAGCCATAAGGGCCATTGGATTTACACGTGGGTTTCTATATCGGATTTTCATAGATTGAAGTCCCATAAAATTTGCAATGGGAATCGCGATATTCCGAAATGCGAAATCCCGAAGGCTAAGAGAATGGTGCGGGGACACACAAGTCAGCGAGTGGACAGGTGGCACACTATTGACATGGATTCAACCTCCGTTTATCATTTCAGAGTTTCGGGGAGTGATGTTCCGAATACAATGCATTAGGATTCACGATATTGCGAAGTCTGAAGTCCCAATGGAGTAAAGGGGTGTTGAAAGGTCAACCTTGTGAGAGTGTCAGAAATTTGGAAGATTGGGTTTAGGGAATCGCGGGAACAAGCTTCTTGACACTGCGACTGCCAAAATCACGATAAGGAAAATCCTGAAAAGGAAGGAGGAAGGGTCATCGTTGACTATTTTCAGGGTTCGGAGATTAGAGACACTGCGCTTGAACAACGAATTCGTGAAGGTGAGAAGTCCGATCTCCCGGAGTATAAGGGGGATTTATCAAAGTTAAGTGTGGGTGTAGATTTCCCAAAAGGGAAATAGAAGAGCCATTTAAAATCTCTTCGGTCCAGTGGTAAAGGAAAGATCATGTGTTGACATGGATCTTCCAACCTGTGGGTTGTGGAGGGAGTGTGCGTCAGCATCATTTTTTGGTATCAGAGCACAGAAAGGTTCTTTGCTTTCTGGAGAAGAGAAGAGGAGAATTCACCATGCCACCAAGGAGAAGGGACAAACAAACACCCGATCCACCAGATGAGAGGGAAATGCGGAGAATAAGAGGTAGGCAGATGACTGATCCAACCATGGAGAAAGAAATTCATGATCTACGAGCTAGACTTGAGGACATGGAGACAACACAGAGGTGTACAATCAGTGTTGGGGATCTTAGTGATTCCGAGAGTGAAATTGAGGCTGAACAAGAAGAAGAAGTTACAGCTGAAGATACAACAAATGAACGTTTGATTAGGGCTATTGCAAGAATGGGTGCAAGAGAGAAGATGGACATTCCAGTTTATGAGGGAAACTTGGATGCAGAGGAACTTCTAGACTGGATTAGAGCTCTAGACATATACTTTGACTATGAGGACGTTGAAGAGGACAAGAAGGTCAAGCATGCTCTCACAATATTAAAGAGACATGCAACATTGTGGTGGGATGAACTACAAGCTGACAGACACTTCAAGGGCAAGCAGAAAATCAAAAGTTGGGATAGAATGAGTGCAAAGATGAAGGCGAAATTCATCCACAGGGATTATCAAATTACTCTGTTCATGAGAATGCAAAACCTTAGACAGAAACTGATTACAGTGAAAGAATACACTGAAGAATTCTACAAGCTGAACATCAGGGCAAGTCATTGGGAAAGCAATGATGAAAAAGTAGCTAGATATATGAATGGCTTGAGATACGACATCCAGGATGAGATGAGCATGGTAACTATCTAAATGGTCGAAGATACTTATCAGATGGCTCTGAAAGAAGAAGAGTAGCTGAGCCGAAATCAGGGTCAAAGAGGCCGAGGTAGAAGTCTACCCAGAGGCAAATCAGTTGCCCAGGAAAAATATCAGAAGCCCAAGGAGGACTGGAAGAACCCTCAAACTTGAACTGAAAGAGGTGGAACCTCATAGAGAGGGTAGCATACTGAACAAAGAGGAGATTATGATGATAATAACACTTTTCCTCATACTAGAGGTAGAGAAAGGGGGAGAGGTGGAGTAATAACATGATTCACATGTGGAAAGAATGGGCACAAGTCTTACGAGTGTCTAGATAAAAAGAAAGAGAGTGGAGAAACTCACATCGCTGAAGCACAAAGGCGAGATGTTGAGGCGGAAGATCGCTGATGATGCGAAAAGTCCTTTTGACACCAGAGAAGGAGGTGGAGAGTTCCGTCCAAAGAACCAAAATTTACCAGACTGCTTGCAAAAACAAGAACAGGGTATGCAAGGTCATTGTGGATAGTGGCAGCACGGATAATCTCATTTCTACAAAGATGGTAGAAAAGCTGGAGCTGGAGACGATTGACCATCCAAGCCCATACAAATTTTCATGGCCACAAAAAGGACATCAGGTAACTATCACTAAACAGTGTTTAGTTGAATTTAAGATAGGAGGATATAATAATAAGATATTATGTGATGTCATTCCTATGGATGTTTGTCATCTATTGTTGGATAGACCATGGAAATATGACAGGAGTGTGATTCATGATGGGAGAATGAACACATACACCCTAGAGAAGAATGGGAGGACTCACATGTTGCTTCCAATCAAGGATAAGGAGGTGAAACCGGAAGTAAGCAACACTGTACTTCTCATGAGTGGGAAGGAACTTCTTACAGAGGTTAAGAAGAAGGAAGAACCACAATTCATTGTGGTCAGGAAACCAAAGATTATTTTGACCAGCACAAGGGTGGATGATTTACTAGAAGAGATTTGGGAACTATTGGAAGAGTTCACTGACATAGTAGTGGATGAAATACCTCATTCGTTGCCACCGATCAGAAGTGTGAGTCATCACATTGATCTCATACCGGGAGCCAGTTTTCCAAATAAAGTTGTGTACAGACTAACTCCACAAGAGAATGAAGAGGTCAAAAGACAAGTCCAGGGTTTATTGGACAAAGGATTGGTCAGAGAAAGCTTGAGTCTGTGTGTTGTTCCAACAGTACTCAGTCCAAAGAAAGACGGAGGTTGGAGGATGTGTACTGACTCGAGGGTGATTAACAAGATAACCATCAGGTACAAATTTCCATTTCCAAGGATGGATGATCTGATGGATTTCTTGAGTGGAGCAAAGTATTTTTTCAAAGATTGATTTGAAAAGAGGTTATCGTCAAATCCACATGAGAGAAGGTGATGAGTGGAAGACAACATTCAAAACAAACGAAGGGTTGTATGAATGGCTTGTTATGCCATTTGGCTTAACAAATGCGCCAAGTACCTTCATGAGGTTGATGAACGAATTCCTGAGGGAGTTCATTGGAAAATTTGTCATTGTGTATTTAGATGACATACTAGTTTTTAGTAAAACAGTGGCAGAGCATTTGAAGCATTTGGCTACAATGATGCAAAGGTTACAACAGGAGAATTTGTTAATAAACATGAAGAAATCCTCATTCATGAAGATAGAGCTCATTTACTTGGGATTTGTTATTTCTGCAGATGAGTTGAGGATGGATCCAAATAAGGTGGAGGTAATAAAAAATTGGCCATCACTGAAGAATACCTTTGAGGTGAGAAGTTTTCACGGATTGGCTAGTTTCTACCGAAAGTTCATTAGGAATTTCAGTGGAATTAGTGCACTGATGATGGACACCATGAAGAAAAGACATAAGTCTTTTCACTGGACAGAAGAGGCTGGGAAGAGTTTTAATTTATTGAAGAGGAAGATTACAGAACAACCAGTTTTGGTGTTGCCATATTTCCAAAGGACATTTCAAATGAAATGCGATGCAAGTGGGTTTGCAATACGGGCAGTCTTGAGTCAGGAAGACATGCCGATAACATAATTCAGCGAGAAGCTGAATGAAGCGAAAGTGAAGTACTCCACTTACGATAAGGAGTTTTATGCTATTATCCAAGCATTGAAAAAATGGAGGCATTACTTGATCCCGAAGGAATTTATCTTATATAGTGACAATCATGCACTGCAGTTTGTGAATCAACAGGAAAAGTTGAATCAGAGACATGTAAAATGGGTTGAGTATATGAAAAATTTCACTTTTGTGATTAAACATATTTTTGGTACTGCTAACAAAGTTGTTGATGCTTTGAGCAGGAAGTGTTTGCTATTGCAGGAGTTTAGAGTCAAAACGTTGGGTTTTGATGATCTCAGGAACATGTATAAAGATGATCCATATTTTAAGGAGGCGTACGAAGTAACTGAGAATCCAATTCTCAAGGATAGAAGTCAATGGGTAGAATACTTGATCCAGGAAGGATTACTGTTTAAAGGTAATCAACTATGTATTCCGAAATGCTCCATGAGGGAGAATTTGCTGAAGGAGAAACATAGTGGAGGATTAGTAAGACACTTTGGTCACGACAAGACATTCAAAAAATTGAATGAGTCATATTTTTGGCCGGGAATGCAAGCAGACATCAAGAGATTCATGGAAAGATGTAGAATTTGCTAGCATTCGAAGGGCAGAAAACATAATGCGGGGTTCTATCAACCATTGCCCATACCAGAAAGGCCATGGGATGCAATTAGCATGGATTTCATATTGGGGTTTCCAAGAATGCAAAGAGGTTTGATTCAATCTTTGTGGTGGTGGATAGACTTTCCAATATGGAACACTTCATTCCATGTCAGAAAACCAGTGATGCAACTCACATTGCGAATCTGTTTTTCAAAGAAGTCATTCGAATTCATGACTTACCAAGAAGCATAGTTTCGGATCGAGACACCAAATTCATAGGGAACTTTTGGAGGACCTTATGGAAGAAGCTGGGAACTAACTTGTCATATAGTTCGGCTTATCATCCTCATACTGATGGACAAATAGAAGTGGTGAACAAAAGTCTGGGAGACTTGCTGAGAAGCCTGGTGATAGAACACCACAGCCAGTGGGACAACATATTACCACAGGCATAATTTTCTTATAACGACTCAGTTAACAGAAGCACAGGGAAAAGTCCATTTTAGATTGTCTATGACATGCAGCCAAGAGGAGTTTTTGAATTGAGGGATTCAGAACAGAATGCAACTAGGAGCGCTAGTGCAGAAGAATTCGCAGAGGTGATGAAGGAACTTCACATCCAGGTGAAGGAGCGATTGCATAATTCAAACCAGGAATATAAGCACAGAGCAGATCAACACAGGAGACAACTTCAGTTTGAGGTTGGTGATTTGATTCTGGCACATTTAAAGAAGGAAAGGTTCCCGAGAGGAACATATAATAAGCTGAAGATGAAGAAAATCGGACCGTGTAGGGTCTTTAAGAAATTTGGGGTGAATGCTTACGAGATTGAATTACCCAATGGGATTGGAGTTTCTACGATATTCAATATCTTAGATTTGTACCCATATAAAGCTGAGGAAGCAGGAACATGAGATGAACAACCAGTGATCCAGTGGACGAAGCAGATGCCAGTTGCAGATAAGGTGCAGATGGAGTGCATACTGGACAAAGGGGTGAGCAAGAAAACCAAGTGGAAAGAATATTTTGAATATTTGGTCAAATGGAAGTACCATCCAGTTGAAGATGCAAGCTAGGATAATGAAGCAAAGATCTAGAATCATGGACGCACAGTGCGTGGGATCATGGACAGGAGCTCATGAAAGTTTTCAAGCGAGGGAGTATGATGCAGGAGCATCTCAAGCAAGCCAATGCGGAGACAACAGACAGCTGGAAAAGCACCCAACACAAATTTTGAAATATCTTGAACCATTAATGAAACATCAAGTGGAGGCGCACTTGTATAATGTAAATAGACCTTGAGTGATTTTCTCTCGTCCTTAGTAGATAGAAGGCATTTATGGTAGTTAATGCAAGTAGGTAGAATTAAATTTTAGATTAGATAGTTTTAGAGTGCAAGAGGGAAACGAGATATAGACACCCTCATTTGTGTCTTGCAACATAAGCATGAATAGTGTATGAAGAACATAGAGGAGAAGCAGAGAGTTGTGTAGCAGACTCCATGTACAGAAGTTCTGAATTAATACAAAGGAAGCTGTGATTCAGAATCATGGTGTTCATATATTCTTTGTGTATGCATCTTTTAATGTTATGCTCATGAATGTTTTACTCTTTCTGTCATGCAATTGCTTCTATGCTATGTATGAATGATTTCTTGTGAAATGTTTGAAATCTAAGAGGAAAGAGGAGAGGAATGAGTTTCAATTGTTTCTCTATCTGAGAAAGAGTTCCTGCAAGGAGTGCAGTTGAATTGTCCACAAGGAGTGCGTCGACAAGGTGTTCAGAGGGTTGTCTTTGAAAGCTCAGGAGAGAAAGATTTTGTTCTCATTTCCACAGAAGTGCAGTTGGGCACAGGATCCGTGCAAGGAGTGTGCAGGCCGAGTGAAGTCTCAAGGTTGTGGACCTGAGTGAGGCATTGAGGGACTGTTGCTGCAGGTGTGCGCAGAGTCGAAGGATTTCAACACTGGGAAGCGTTTGAAAGTCTGCTGTAAGGGGTGCATGCAAGAGTTTTCTAAAAGATTTAGAGTTGGGGGAAAGCTCAGAAGGAATTAGATTTTTCAAAGTGGTTGAAGGAAAGTGTAGAAACGTCGGATCACAGGAGGTTATTAGAATAAAAAGAACGGACGGTCGAAACTCTCTGAGGAGAAATTGCGAAGTCCCGTGAGCTGTTAGATCTCACGAAGGAGCAGGGGAGAAATGATGAGTATTCCAGAAAGGTTCTAAGCTCAGGAGGAGTAGGACCGTAGATCCAAGACATAAGGGTCGTTGGATTTACACATGGGTTTCTATATCGAGTTTTCATAGATTGAAGTCCAGTAAACTTCGCAATGGGAATCACGATATTTCGAAACGTGAAATCTTGAAGGCTAAGAGAATGGTGTGGGGCCACACGAGTCAGCGAGTGGAAAGGTGGTGCACTATTGACACAGAATCAACCTCTGTTGATCATTTTGGAGTTTCGTGGAGTGAAGTTCCGAATACAATGCATTAGGATTCACGATATTGCGAAGTCTAAAGTCCTGATGGAGTAAAGGGGCGTTGAAAGGTCAACCTTGTGAGCGTGTCAGAAATTCAGAAGATCATGTTTCAGGAATTGTGGGAACAAGCTTCTTGACACTGCAACCGCTAAAATCGCGATAAGGAAAATCCCGAAAAGGAAGGAGGAAGGGTCAACATTGACTGTTTTTGGGGTTTGGAGATTAGAGACACTGCACTTGAATAACAGATTCGCGAAGGTGGGAAGTCCAATCTACCGGAGTATAAGGGGGATTTCTCAAAGTTAAGTGTGGGTGTAGATTTCCCGAAAGGGAAATAGAAGAGCCATTTAAAAGATCTTCGGGCCAGTGGTAAAAGAAAGATCCTGTGTTGATGTGGACCTTCCGACCTGCGGGCTGTGGAGGGAGCATGCATCAACATCACTATTGGTCTAGAGATGTCATACATAGTGATGCCATCCCATAAATTTAACATCTCATTGACAAGAGGCTCAATATATAAATTCATATCTTTCACTTGGTACTTACCTAAATGGTTAAAAAATACACATAATTACTACACCTTGTATACATATATGAAATTGTGCAATGAACAAGACAAATGAAATGTTAAACATTAAAAAAAAAATATCATTATAAAAATATACCTGGAACAATCATTGCCAACATTGTGTTCTCTCTCTTTGTTGACATCCAAGGAGGAAGGTTATTGTTTATAACAAAAACAGGCCACATCTAGTAGATATACCTGAGCTCACCAAATGGATTTACACCATCAGCTGCCAATGAAATCCTAACATTATGAGGTTCTTCTTTAAAAATTGGCTATCTTTCTTCGATATTTTTATATAAAGAACCATCTACAGGCATTCGGAGAACATCATCTTCACTTCTATTCCATGCATGGTAATCCATAAACTATGTTATGTTCCGACATCTAAATAGTCGCTGCAGGCATAGAATTATGGGAATATAACGAAGAACCTTGTGAGGCACCTTTTTTGTTAACTGATCAGTTCGAGATCTACTGATTTAACATTGTGGGCAATTCGTTTCAGATGCATATTGTCCATAATATATTATGTGATCATTGGGGCATGCATCAATAACCTTATATTCCATTCCAATTTCTTTTATAATGGTAGATAATTCTCAGTATGTGCAAGGTAACTTATTTGGTGATGGTAAGAAATATTCACCTATCAACCTACAACAACAATATACAAAAAAAAATAATAATAATGAAAATTATATTAATCATTATAAATATTACCTTCTTAATTTATACATCAATTGACACTGAAAATAAAATAAAATAAAAGTTGAAAATTGCATAAAACTGTAAATTATGTTGCTTACCTTAGGATCTGTGTCATACATGTGTTTAACAAACCATTTGATCCTTCAAGTTGACCAACAACATTACAACAGAGATAACTCTTTTTTTTGTGACTTCATATAGGGATTCCATGGCATTTTGAAGGATAGGTTTATCAAAAATATATTCATCATCATTGTCCTCATCACTGTCATCATTATCATCCTGCAAGTTGTCCTTCTCCATGTTGACATCATCATCCATTGGAGCATTATAAATGTCTTGGATCAATATATTTGTCCCATCATCATCAACTGTATTATTAATATCATCATTTTCCATAGGAATAACGTGATCACCATTATCCACACGATTAAGTTCGGCTTGTTCTTCAATATTATCTCTATGAAAACGTCTCCTGCTAGGCAACATCACATTCTTAGAATGATTTTTCTTTAATAAAAACAATGGAAGCAATAAAACATAGTTAGAGTATATCACAAATATTATTTTGAAAGATAAATTAAAAAAAAAACAATTAATGTATAATACCTTTAAAGATCTATAATAACTAATTACTTACCATGGGATGATATTCATTTCCCCCTTCAATGTGCCCATTCTCCCTATAATCTTTTTCAACTATTTTTAAAGGTAGTCTTCTTCCATTAAAACCCCTGCATTCACAACAAGGGAAATAACATTTCCCATCACCATGAATCACCATGTGCCGCTTTAACATAACAAGC
>JZKD02S1734200.1:8740-64984 GCA_000966675.3 Picea glauca | reverse complement strand
ACCCCTAGAATTGAGGTACAATTCACCCAATAGATCATTTTGTCAACCCTCCCATACCTAAACTTGGAAAATTGCATAGGGTCTTTGAGCATTAGTTTATTTTTATGAGGTGGTTTGGATGTACTTGTTTAGATGGATCTTTTATTGATTTTATTTACTCATCATGATTCTTTGACTTTATATCCTTGGAGGGCATATCCCTTTGTCTTTACAGGACCCAGTTGGTGGACATATTTGGAGGAACAAGCCTAGCTTGGGCTTCCATGGGGATTGAAGCCAATAGGTTGGATTCCAAGGGTCCTCATTCCATATCACAGAGACATGCCTTTGGAGGCATAGATGACACCTTGGAGGATCTTTCCCAACCTCTACATGCCAAATTATTTTCTTAGAAGAGGAAAAACATCACCTTCTTCCAGCTTGACGTCACACATGGGATAGGATGTGGTGGTGATGTGACACTTGGAACTTTGATGAGGAGTGGCACCTTGATTTATTGGAGAGAGGTCCTAACACCTTGGAATATGTGTTTTGGAGTCCCAACATCCCTTCTCCAACCTCAACGACTTGCAAAAATGTGCCAAAAGTTACCCAAAAGGAGGGTGACATCATGTTTTAGAGTTTCTTTCATGTACAAAAGTATGAATTAAATAATATTATTTTTTAATGGAGAAATATCATGGATGTTGACCCCTTATCTTGTGGCTTTCCCTAAATTATGTGGAAAAACTATGTTTAAGACATTTTTTTATAAATATATATCATTTGTATCTCATTTCATCATATCTCTCTCATTGTGAGAATCCTTCCTAGCTGAATTTTGCACCCTCTTTGGGTAATCACTTCTCTCTTGTTCTCTTGTCTTGGTTTCTTCATTCCATTGGTGGAATAAGTAGTGCGCTACCTCTCTTGGATATTTAATCTTTCCTTTATGGTGGATTTATCTGGGTAAGAGGAGGTTTATCTTGTCATTTCTTGGACTAGGTAAGGATTTATCTTGTTGATGCTTCATTGCTTGGTAACAAGTTTGATTTTATAAATTTTTTGGGGAGTACAAATATTTACAAACACACCATTATCTATCATTTTTTTCTAGAAACTATTTTTTGCACAAGGTTTTACTAGGATACATAAAAGAGTTTACATCCTCCTAGTATCTCCTAGTTAACATCAGTTTCCTTGGGGAGGAAGAGGGTATACAACCCCAAGGAGATATCATTTTTATATATTTATTTATTTGAATCCATAACCCAATAGATAAATGAACTAAACATAATTGCATTGGAGAAATAAAGTCTTGCATTGGTTAACGTGAAAACTCGAGATTTTGAGATTGTCAAAATTGGAATCAATTCTATGCTTAATATGCTTGGTTTAGCCACTAGGGCGTCACCTTTGGATAAGTAATTCTTGTGGATATCATGAAATTTCATCTACAACCATTAGGGATACATAAACCCTAATAAATACCTCTTAATAACTCACTACTCAACCATCATAAGTTTCTAATAATTTACCCCTACAATCTACTAGGCCTAGCGCATCTTTCGAGTGGATTACTTGTGATTTTTTGTGGCTGATTTATTTTTTGTAAAAAGTTGTTTTCTACAGCCGTAAGGTTGATAATTATCACTGTAATAATTATTTATGACAACCTTATATTCATGCTAAATTCTTGCTCTTTTATTCTTGAGCTAAACTAGTGTTTGCTAGCTTGTCTCTTGTTTATTCAACTAGACTTTTTGCACTTTATTTGCATCTCCTACTATCTTTTTGTTTCTTATATTTATTATTTTTTACTATTTCAATTAGGGAATACAAGATTAAATTTATTTTCCACCTAACATATTACATGCATACTTGACTTTTCTTGTGTCTCGAGCAGGTACAATTACCCTTTGTTGGTACTCATACCTCCTGGAAACCATTGGCTACCATCAATAAAGTTATTTCCCAAGACTTTATACACTTAGTATCTTGACCTATAGGGGGATTCTCCTTCATCTCTTCACTTTCCATCTCATTTTCCCCAGGTTCACCGGGATTCCCCCCTTGAGGTGATTAATTCATCTCTAAAGTGACGAGAATGCCTGCCTAAGGTGACAGTGGGTAGGTGTTCTCTTAGTTTTCACCATTTTTTAGATGGGTTGGGATTTTACCAACCTACAAATTATGTGATAATATTTTGGTACCATTTCCAGGGTGTATTTTGAATCATATTTCGAACCCTAATGACACTTTGGCAAGCTATCCCAAAGCCTTTCCCTAGTTTTCTTGGCGAATCCACCTAAGGGAAGTTCCCTCTCCCATTTTACTTTGATGAACTTTATAGGTTCATCTGGTGACTCCACAACCCAAGAACCCACCTTTCCCTAATTACCCTTTCCATCCTTTGATGATCCTTGATCTCACCTGGCAACTCCATTGAGGTATTACCCTGAGTAATTGAACCATGGCCTCACATGACTTACCATGGGAATTCTGTAATGTGTATCCTTATCTTGATGTTCAAAATGTACTTAGATTTGCAAATCATTTATATATAGAGTGGAGGGAAAATTTTCCTAAATTTGATGGTGATCCAACTCTAGCAGTTACCCTTGTCCTGAATTATATGAAGTCTTCTTTGAGCTTAAATGTGCTACTTGAATATGTGATGATGAAATTTTTTGTATCTTCACTAGAATCAAATCAAAGGAATTTTCTTACACACTCATGTAATCCAAGGATTATCCCATCTTCCACAAATCTCATTGAATAATTCCTCAGGCACCATCGACCACCTACCCAAAATCTGCAAGATACTTTCCAAGAGCTCAAAGATGCTAATTGCAAAGAAGGTTTTCCTATAGATGAGGATATCAATGAAATTTCTCATGTTGAATATATAGATGAGACATTTAATGAATATGATGTGCTTATATATTCCCTTCCACTTGATGAAGACATCCAAGCCTATGCTCCTCCTGCAGATCAAGAATAGAACATGATGAGTTGTAATCCTTTTGAATACCTCGATGCCACTTTATTCCATGACTTTGTAAGTGGAGAAGTATTAGAGGAACCCTTGGATGAAACATATCCTTTTCGAAAAACACAAACAAAGAATCCTACACTAAGGATCAAGCCCCTCATGATGAAGAGGCGATGGAAGGGCATGTCCATAAAGAGAAAGAAGAATCTTGGTGAGGCGCAACATTATGAGACATCATTATTTTACTCTCGATTGATGATGGTGAGGTATTTCAAAATTTTATTCCTCTTGCACACGAAGATGAAAAAATTATTATCCTCGATGATGAAAATGATATTGTGTAGAACCTCTTTGACATGGTTGATCCACACATTGATGATTTCATATAGGTTGGGAGACATATATGGTATTTTGGTCGTTTCATTTTTGACAAACACCCCATTTATGACATTGAGGGTATCACTCAAGAAAAATGGGTTCAATTTTCATCATCAAAGGATTGGTCTTCATGCATGTATGATTAATATGTTCAACATCCTAGTGGTGACATGGTTATATATTTGTTCTTCCCCTTTGAGGATGACTTGTCGCAACATAATCAAGGTGCTATTCGATCATCCATTGATATGTACCCTTTTGGGGATGCATATTTGTGATCAAATTTTTATAAAAACCAGGTCGTGGCCAACTCAGGGCACTTTGAGGTTCACACTACCAAAAACAAAGTTCTTTCATATTGATACTTTTGGTGGGGATTTGCAGATAAAGAAGAGATGTTTCCTAAGTTCGAGCTAGGATTTTGTCTCTAGACATGAGGTTGTGCCTTGACCTATTTCCCCTTGTTTAGGAAATCAACAGGTTTTGTTGGGATCCTTTACTTCCTCTCAAGATTCAGGGGGCAGTGAAATTTCAAGAAAAGATGAAGAACAATACCTTGTAGATGAAGAGAATGTTGAAGAAAACCCTACTGATTTGTTGACATTGGGCCCTAGTAAGTGGGTCATCATTAAGGAAATGTACACTACTGGGAGGTCCTTTTCATGAGTCATCATGCCATTCCTGACCATGGTTTTCACTTTCCACACTTCATCTCCTCATCTCCTCACATTTTGGGTTTTTTAGGTGTATTGACCCAAGAAGGGGTTGTCCCTCACTTCATGGGAATAAGGGGCTCAAGGCCTAGAGGCTTGTGGCTAGAAACATATAAAATCCAAACCATTAAGCTTCTATATGCTTGCCCAGGGATCTCAAGGACAATGAAATGTCCCTCATAAAAACTGTTGGGAGTCATAAAAGAATGACTTATAGAAAAATGCCAACCATGGAGGAACATGTGTGGGCACTGTTTTTATTGCTTAGGTAGAATCCCCACACATGTTTCCAACTTGGGGAAGCATGATGTGACTAGGGTAGAGTCAAGGTGGGCACATTTCTTCATGCTTAGGTAGAATCCCCACCTTGGCTTCAACCTGGAAGCATCCTAAAAATAATAAAAGGAAACAAATGGGATTGGAAAAAGGTTGCATTGAAAACAAATGTGTAGCACACCCTCTACAAAGGAACCCATAGGTGACACACTAAAAACCTTTGTATGTAATGAATCCCATGCCCAAAAGTATTCCACTCATCCATAACACATCATCCACATGACTTAGAAGGAGGCCCCCTCGGAAAACACCCCTATATTTGAGGTACGATTCACCCAATAGGTCGTTTTGTCAACCCTCCCATACCTAAACTTGGAAAATTTCATAGGGTCTTTGAGAATTAGCTTATTTTGATGAGGTGGTTTGGATGTACTTTCTTAGATGGATATTTTATTTATTTTACACATCATGATGCTTTGAATTGAGATCCTTGGAGGGCGTATCCATTTGTCTTTGTAGGACCCAACTGGTGGATAGATTTGGGGGAACAAGCCTATATTAGGATTCCATGGGGATTGAAGCCCACTGGTTGGATTCGAAGGGTCTACATGCCAGATCATGGATACATGCCTTTGGAGGCCTAGAGGAAACCTTGGAGGATCTTATTGAGCACATATATGCCAAACAATTTTCTTAGAAGAGGAAAAATGTCACCTTCTTGCAACTTGATGTCACACATGGGCTAGGATGTGGTGGTGATGTGACACTTGGCACTTTGATGAGGAGTGGAACCTTGATTTAGTGGAGAGAGTTCCTATCACCTTGGAAGATGGATTTTGGAGGCCCAATGTCCCTTTTCTAACCTCAACAACTTTCCAAAAAGTCCCAAACGTTGCCCAAAAGGAGGGTAACATCATGTTTTAGGGTTTCTTTCATGTGAAAAAGTATGAACTAAATAATATTATTTTGTAAAGGGAAAAGATTAGGGTTTTTGACCCCTTATCTTGTGGTTTACCCTAAATTATGTGGACAAACTATATTTAAGACATTTTTTATAAATATAGATCATATGTATCTCATTTCATCATAGCTCTCCCATTGTGAGAAGCCTTCCTAGCTGAAATTTGTGCCCTCTTTGGGAAATATCTTATCTCTTTTTCTCGTCTTGGTTTATTCATGCCATTGGTGGAATAATTAGTGCGCTACGTCTCTTGGAGTTTTTCTCTTTATTTTATGGTGGATATATTGGTATGAGGAGGTTTATCTTGTCATTTCTTGGATTAGGTAAGGATTTATCTTATTGATGATTCATTTCTTGGTCACAAGTTTGATTTGCTATATTTATTGGGGAGTATAAGGATTTATGACCCCACCATTATCTGTCATTTTTGTCTAGAAAATATTTGTTGCACAAGGTTTTACTAGGAGATGTAAAAGGGTTTACAGCCTCCTAGTATCTCCTAGTTAACATCACTTGCCTTGGGGAGTAAGATGGTTTACACCCCCAAGGAGATAACATTGTTAGATCTTTATTTTTTTGACTCTATAACCCAATAGCTAAAGGAACTAAACATAATTGCATTGGAGAAATAAGATCTTGCATTGGTTAATGTGAAAACTTGGGATTTTGAGATTGTCTATATTGGAATCAATTCTATGCTTAATATGATTGGTTTAGCCACTAGGGCGTCACCTTTAGCTAAGTTATTATTGATTCTGTCATAAAATTTCATATACAACCATTAGGGCTGCAGAAAACCTAATAAAAACCTCTTAATAACTCACTACTCCACCATCGAAATTTGCTAATAATTTACCCCTACAATCTACTAGGCCTAGCACATCTTTCAGGTGGATTGCTTGTGATTTTTGGTGGCTGATTTATTTTCTTTAAGAAGTTGTTTTCTACATACATAAGGCTGATAATTGTCATTGAAATACTTATTTATGACAGCCTTATGTTCATTCTAAAGTCTTTCTCTTTCATTCTTGAGCTAAACTAGTGCTTGCTAGTTTGTCTCTCGTTTATTCAACTAGAATTTTAGCACTTTATTTACAGATCCTTATATATTTTTGTTGTTGATATATATTATTGTTTACTACTGCAATTAGGGAAAAAAATATTAACTTTATTTTCCACCTAACATATTACGTGAATACTTGGATTTTCTTGTGTCTCAAGAAGGTACAATCACCCTTTGCAGGTACTCATACCACTTGGAAACCATTGTCTACCATCAAGTATCTTTCAAAATCCTTTCCGCACTTAGTATCTTGACCTATCAGGGGAATATCCTTCATCTCTTCACTTTCCATATCATTTTTCCAAGGGGCACTGAGATTCCCCCCTTGAGGTGATTACTTCATCTCTAAAGTGATGGGTATACTTGCCTAAGGTGATAGTGGGTAGGTGTTCTCTTAGTTGTCTCCAATTTGTTGTTGGGTTTGGATTTTCCCAACCTACAACTTGCAAGATAACACGTATGATATATTCTAATTATGTGAAGATGTGCAGTCACTGCAAATTATATACAACTAAAAGACAATGATCACAATAAAGGAACAACGATGTATATTGATGGAATGCCAAAGACGTCGAAAAATATTGCAGGGCTTATTAACAATAGAAGACCCGAGACAAAAATAAAGAAACCCAATTGTATATTTGAGGGGCATGAAGGAAATCAAATATTTGCATGTGCATTGAAAACAATAACTGCAGGGGAAGAGTTGTTGATCAATTACATTTTGAATTGAATCGATGGAAGCACCACTATTACAGGGGTAAATATGTTCTACCAGTATACCAAACATGTAATTAATGTTTTCATTTTTATATATTTAAGATACATTTTAATATCTCATGATTCTTAGATTATTTTCTAACATTATAAATTGTCATGCATTTTATAGTGTGGTAGGGTGATCATGGGAAATCACTGACTATCTTGTAGCAAGTATACAAATGATTTTCATATCAATTATTACGTACAATATTTGAATTAACATGTTTATTTGTTGATGTAGACAAGGACACAGGATAATGCATGCAATGCAATATATGATTCCATCAATCCGATGGAAACAATTCGAAAGGCCTTGAGAAAGACAAATACATAATACATTGAATTGGATAGGTCTAAGCCACCTATAGAGGAGGGAAAAAAAATAATGAAAATTTTAAGGAAGAATATAGAACAATTTGGAGTAAGCATAATTAAAAAAAAAAAAAAAAAAACTATTTCATACATATATTGATTTATGGAATTTTCATCTGATATTGTTATATGTGCAATACTCTAAAATTTTCTTTCTATAGGAAATTTTGAATTTGATGAGACTACTTGGTTATGGGTATGCTACTGGTGGTAGTGATGCACAAACCCCACAATGTCCTAGCACGAGCCACATACTTGTGATACTATTTTCCTCTTTGTTTTTGTCTCTGAGGATTGAAAATCCTGGGGCCCATGAGACACCCCCACCGCACATGATAGACCATGCATGTGAGGGTCTATAGGGATAATATCATGAGAATATTGGTTCTACGTAGTGAGAGAATTATTATCCTGGGACAACATGTGTTCAAAGCTCGAGAAATCTCTTCATCATCTTGCTGGTGGACGAAAACTTGCATATTTCATATTATTTTAATCTAATTATCATATCATTTTTCAGGATTTTTTTTTTTTTATAGGACCTTGCACGAAAATTCTCTAGATATCTTCAGGCCCACCATTCACACACGATGGAATTCTCAAAATAAATATTTGAAAAAGAATCTTATAGACCATATGGTTAGCCTATTTGGTGATTTATTCAACAAGTCTGGAATCACCTCGAGGGATGGTACATATTTGAAATATTTCAAAGATCAATATAGGTTCAATTGAAAAATAAAACTAAGTATGATCATCCTCTGGACATTCCTAAGAGGGTGATGCAGAAGCATCGCCAATGAAACACAAGCGTGGAAGACAGTTGGGTGCACTAGCGCACATTTTGAAATATTTTGAATTTCAAACTGATCAATGTATTAATGTGATATCTGACATTTTTTTTTGAGTTATAAATGTATTTAAATATTTGAAGGCTAAGACATCACGAAAGGTTGATGGGGGAATGCATTTCATTTTATGAATAAGATCAAAGTACAGATTTGGAGCTTGCGCTCTTATCTGTCTGACTTGATATTTATTGTAATAAGTGCTAAGTAGTTGATAGAATTCAATTTCATTAAGATAGTGTAGAGTAGTTGGAGGGAAGAACTTGAGAGATTCCCTTTGTATAAATCTTTGTAATATTGTATAGTAGAGTTTGTTGATAGTTTCTATCGATTATCATAGTTGTTGTGGAGAAAGGAGAACCGAGCAGAATCTGAATCTATCTTGTATAGGCTTAGGAGTAGTGAAGAACAATGTATGTATGTAACCAGTTTCAGTTGGATGAATATAACAGAGGAACATTGTACCAAATGTATATGGATATGTGTCTATCTGAATGAATGGTAGAATCTTTATTATTTCTGTTCTTGAATCCATGACTGCATTTTCTTTGTTGAATGTAAGAATCATTGTGAGGAGTAGATAAATTTCAATCACTCTCTTCAATGAGTGAGTGCAATGAGTGCATAGTGTCCGCAAGGAGTGCGTGACTGAGTCTATTTCAAATCGAAGGCTCAAAGGAGATATTGAAACTCACATGTATGTAAGGAGTGCATCGACATCCACAAGGAGTGCATGACATATTTTTAGACTCAAAAGCTCAGGAAGAATAGAGTGATTCAGTCATGAGGGATAGAAGCGGTTGGAGAATAGTCGCGAGGAGTGTGAAATCATTCACAGAGGAGTGAGTGTGGATGAAATTTTGTTGCAAGGTGTGCACAGTCCAATAGTTCGACTAAGGGTCAAAGAGATTATTCATAAGAAAAAACCGAAGAAGGAAAGCTTAGGAGGAAGAGTGGAATATATCTTCAAGGGAGGAAGTTCCTGAAGTCTTCACTAAAATTCAATGAATGAAAGATTCATTCTCAGAGGAAAGTGAACGATTCCAGACCGTTAGATTTGGTGAAGTTGCAAGGAGGAGAACCATGAATTATTTTGGTACTTCTGAGGTTCAACAATTTGAAACCTTAACAAAGGGAGAGTTTCAAAGTCTGAAGTCACGATTCAATCATGACCATTGATCACCATGAAGTACATGGCAATGGATTAAGGAGTTCGGGGATTAGAGAATCGGAGGTTGGGGGTATAAGTCCTAGAAATTCACGAAGTCCAAACCATTGTGGGCCGATGAATCTAAGGAGACACATGGTAGAAGTTCGAATCCTCGAAGAAGAGAGTTTGTGGAAAATTTGAGGAATAGATTTGGAATATCCCCAAAGTCCAAACTACGAAGAGATAGCCCCACAGTGTTATTCCTATGGAAAGACATTACATATGTCTTGGGATTGTCTCAAGATAAAGAAAGGAGGTGAATCTCACATATCAGAAGCACATAAGCAGGATGTTGAGACAGAAGGTGCAGAGGATGGAAGATCCTTGATGATGAAGAAGGTTCTTTTGAAGCAAGAGACAGAGGTTGAAAAAACAGTACAAAGGAACAATTTGTTTAGGACAACTTGCAAAACAAAGGATAGAGTTTTCATGGTGATAATTGACAGTGGGAGCACTGACAAATTAGTATCCATGAAGATGGTGTAGAGGTTAGAGCTAGAGATGACTACACATCCGACATCATATAAAGTCTCATGGTTGCAGAAAGGTCATCAGGTAATAGTTACTAAACAATGCCCGGTTAATATCAAAATAGGAGGATATACTGATGAGATCCTATGTGATGTAATTCTTATGGATGTTTGTCATGTTTTGTTGGGAAGACTATGGAAGTATGACAAAAATGTTATTCATGATGGGAGAATGAATACATACACCTTAGAGAAGAATGGTAGAACACACATGTTTTTGCCAATTGAGGAAAATAAGGTGAAAGAGGAAGACAAAACAAGTATACTTCTCATGAGTGGGAAGGAACTCCTGAATGAAGTGAAGAAGGAACAAGAGATGCAATTTTCTCTAGTGAGGAAACCAAGAGTTATCCTTACCAGTACTTCACTGGAAGATTTGCCTGAGGAAGTTTAAGAACTACTAGAGAATTTTGTTGATATTATAGTGGACGAGTTACCAAACTCATCGCCACCTATCAGAAGCATCAGTCATCACATTGACTTGATACTAGGAGCAAGCCTACCAAATAAAGCAGCATACAGTTTGACACCTCAAGATAATTAGGAAGTGAAAATACAGGTTCAAGATCTGTTAGACAAAGGATTGGTCAAAGAAATCTTGAGTCCATGTGCAATACCAACTATATTAAGTCCAAATAAGGATTGAGGATGGAGAATGTGTATGGACTCGAGATCCATAAACAAAATCACCATCAGATACATATTTCCATTGCCAAGGATGGATGACTTGATGGATTGCCTGAGTGGAGCCAACTATTTTTATAAAATATATTTGAAAAGTGGATATCACCAGATCAGGATGAGAGAAGGTGATGAGTGGAAAACAACATTCAATACAAATGAGGGGTTGTATGAATAACTTGTTATGCCGTTTGGATTAAAAAATGCCTCAAACACTTTTGTGAGACTGATGAATGAAGTGTTAAAGGATTTCGTTGGTAAGTTCGTGATTGTGTATCTAGATGATATAATAGTATTTAGCAAGAGTAAGGAGGAGCACTTGATACATTTGGCATTGGTAATGAGGAGGCTGCATCAAGAGAAGTTGTTAATCAATCTGAAAAAGTCCTCTTTCTTGAAGTCAAAACTCAGTTACTTGGGTTTTTTAATCTTGAGTCCATGTGCAATACCAACTATATTAAGTCCAAATAAGGATTGAGGATGGAGAATGTGTATGGACTCGAGAGCCATAAACAAAATCACCATCAGATACATATTTCCATTGCCAAGGATGGATGACTTGATGGATTGCCTGAGTGGAGCCAACTATTTTTATAAAATAGATTTGAAAAGTGGATATCACCAGATCAGGATGAGAGAAGGTGATGAGTGGAAAACAACATTCAATACAAACGAGGGGTTGTATGAATAACTTGTTATGCTGTTTGGATTAAAAAATGCCTCGAACACTTTTGTGAGACTGATGATTGAAGTGTTAAAGGATTTCGTTGGTAAGTTCGTGATTTTGTATCTAGATGATATAATAGTATTTAGCAAGAGTAAGGAGGAGCACTTGATACATTTGGAATTGGTAATGAGGAGGCTGCATCAAGAGAAGTTGTTAATCAATCTGAAAAAGTCCTCTTTCTTGAAGTCAAAACTCAGTTACTTGGGTTTTTTAATTTCTTCAAATGAGTTGAAGATGGATCCTAAAAAGGTGAGAGAAATCAAAGAATGGTTGTCACCAAGGAATATATTTGAGGTAAGAAGCTTCCATGGGTTAGCAAGTTTTTACTAAAAGTTCATCAGGAATTTTAGCGGGATTAGTGCTCGGATGATGGATACAGTAAAGAAAAGACACAAGTCATACTAATTTGAAACCGAGATTTGTTAAGATGATGAATAATTTTAATTTCAAACCGATCAATATATTAATGTGATATCTGACAAAAAAAATTGAGTTATAAATGTATTTAAATATTCGAAGGCTAAGCCATCACAAAAGGTTGATGGGGGAATGTATTTTTTTTTATGAATCAGATCGCAATACATATTTCAAGCTTGTGCTCTTATCTGTCTGACTCGATATCTATTGTGATAAGTGATAAGTAGTTGATAGCATTCAATTTCATTAATATAGCATAGAGTAGTTGGAGGGAAGAAATCGAGAGAGTCCCTTTGTATAAATCTTTGTAATATTGTCTAGTAGAGGTTGTTGATAGTTGTTATCGATTATCATAGTTGATGTGGAGAAAGGAGAACTGAGCAACATCTGAATCTATCTTGTATAGGTTAAGGAGTAGTGAAGAACAATGTATGTATGTAACCAGTTTCAGTTGGATGAATATAACAGAGGAACATTGTCCCAAATGTATATGGATATGTGTCTATCTGAATGAATAGTAGAATCTCTGTTATTTTTCAATTCTCTATTATTTTTGTTCTTGAATCCATGACTACATTTTATTTGTTGAATGTATGAATCATTGTGAGGAGTAGATAAATTTCAATCGCTCTCTTCAGTGAGTGAGTGCAAGGTGTGCATAGCATCTGCAAGGAGTGTGTGACCAAGTCTGTTTCGACTCGAAGGCTCAAAGTAGATAGTGAAAATCACATGTATGCAAGGAGTGCATCAACGTCCACAAGGAGTGTGTGACAGAGTTTTAGACTCGAAAGCTCAGGAAGAATAGCTTGATTCAGTCACGAGGGATAGAAGCGGTTGGAGAATAGTCGCAAGGAGTGAGAAATTATTCACAAAGGAGTGAGTGTGGATGAAAGTTTGTTGCAAGGTGTGCACAGGCCATTAGTTCGACTAAGGGTCGAAGAGATTATTCAGAGGAACAAACCTAAGAAGGAAATATCAAGAGGAAGAGTGGCAGAGATATTCAAGGGAGGAAGTTACTAAAGTCTTCACTGAAAGTTAGTGAATGAAATATTCGTTCTCAGAGGAAAGTGAATGATTCCAGACCATTATATCTGGTGAATTTGCAAGGAGGAGAACCATGAAGTATTTCGGTACTTCGGAGGTTCAACAGGTTGAAACCTTAACGAAGGGAGAGTTATGAATTCTGAAGTCGTGATTCAATCATGACCGTTGATCACCGCGGAGTACATGGAAATGGATTAAGGAGTTCGAGAATTAGAGAATTAGAGGTTGGGGGAAGAAGTCCTATAAATTCACGAAGTCTCGAAGTCCAAACCATAGTGGGTCGAGGAATTTGAGAAGACATGTGGTGGAAGTTTGGAACCTCAGAGAAGAGAGTTTTGGGAAAATTTGAGGAACATATTCATAATATCCTTGAATTTAGAACTACAAAGAGATATCTCCACAGTCATAGCTATGGCCGTTCATGGAAGAAACCTGTGTGTGTGGGTAGAAAATTTTTGGGTACCCGTAGGGACTCAAGGAGTCGCTCTGACTCATAAATTCAAATGATCCAAGACTGGGAGGTCAAGAATCCCTTTGGATGGAAGGGGGTTTGTGTCAGAGGGAATGGAAGAATATACACGAGGACACAAAATAGAGTGCATTGAGAAATGAAGGGAAGACACCACTTGGCCCTAGAAGGTAATATATGATATTTTGAATTGAATATGATGAATTTTGTTGAGGTCTACAGAAAAAATCACAATATCTTATAACATACTTGAAAATTTTCATAGGCTCCCAGACAAAAACATGGGTAACAAAAACTTGGCCAAGGTGGTTACTTGAGATTAAAATATAGAATTGTAAGTACCAAATACTTTATTCATATTATACATATCACCATGAAATTTTTGTCTAATTGCAACAAGTAAGAAAAAAACCATATCTTATGCCATGTGATGCATGGGGTAAATTCAACACTGCTGCCGCAAAACAAGACTTGATGCTTGGCTTCAAGTTTGGCTTTCAAGCTGTGGTGGAAAATCGACAAACAAAGGGATCAAAAACACAATATGACCCTTCTAATGACCTGGTAAATAAAATGACAAGATTGTAGTTGTTGATTACTTGTCAAATATATTGACGATTGATTTTACCCATCAATTAATTACGTGTCTATTTTTTTGAAGAAGGAAAGCAACATTACTTTATTTGAAGGTGGTGGAAACAACCCTGTGATGCTAGTGGTTCAAAAACCTATAACGATATGCGTGTCTTTAAAATAAAATGTATCATATGAAAACTATAAATATTTTCTTCATATGGTGTACTTATAACTTTTCTTATTTCAATGATAAAGCATGTAGATGAGGTTGTTCATAGAGGAGAGGAACCAACAAAAATACAACCAATGGTTTCCACTACTCCTCCAGGAAAAAAACATATTAATTATATTCACACTAATGAAACAATGCTATGAATAATAACAAACCATTTCCTTTTAACGCTTTTGGTTATTGTAGTGGATTCCCCTAGAGTGCATCAACGTCCACATCCTGCTACTAGAAGTAGTAGAATGCTTGAGATGACCCATAACCTTCCAACAACAGAACATGACCCAATAGATGAAGGTTGGGATTGATATTAACGTGATGATAATACACTCATGAGTTTTATAAAAAGGAAGAAACAAAAAAAGAACTGATTGTACATATTTTTCAAGAATTTTTTTGTTAATATAAATTATTGACTGTACATTTTTTTGTTTTGCTAGTTGTGCGTGGACCTTATATGTTCTGTATGCATGTACCCTATTTATTTAATTTACCTTTAATTCTTGTTTTTTAACTTGTTATGCATGATTGGGTATGTGGAATTGAGAGTGATGAGAGGGGGAGGAGGGGCCAAACGAGATTCCACCTTCACATGGTTGGTCATGTTTAATAGAGAATAAATTATTCTTGAAACAAAGATGAGATCATTCATGAGGTATTCCCCTTTAGTATTTCTAGAGCGTCATACATGTTTAATTATTATTCAATCATATAAAATTTAATTCTCATTGTCAAATGCAAGTTCATAGATGTTTAGTTATTATTTAGTCATTTAACCTATTATTGTCTTTGAAAAATGCAGGTTTGAAGGGAATTCACCTCCACGATCCACTACACATTTCTGCCAAGGTACAAATCATTTATTTCTCTAACTGGTAGGGTGCCTATATATGGAAAAATATGATTTTTTTGGCTCTAGGAAGTATAAAAGGGGACTTCAATTCTGCATAGGTAAATGGAAAGGCCATCCAAGCAAGTTTCATGGGGTGAGGAAAAATTTCTATAACACTGACATCTAGAGGTGGTTAGATACATTGGGTAATTTTCTCAAGGTCTCAATGTTTGGGAATAAACATTATCAAATATTTGTTTATATATTCCCTCGATGATTACTTCTAAATATATTCCTTGTAGACATACAATCAAGTCCAACACAATCCCATGTAGCCTTATAGAATTTTCATAGAATGTCATCAACCCCCAATAAATATTTCTCATCATCTATTTCCATCAAATTAGATGTAATTCCATCCAAATTCTATCCTAATTACACATCCTATCATGCTCAAGTTATAGGTTACATGGTATAACATTGCGGCACATAGGCATGGACACCCTATGCTCTTCATTCATACCTCTCTCTCTCTCTCTCCCCCCACCCCCCTCTCTATCTCCCTCTCTCTCCATCTCACACTTTGAAACACACTCTCTCTACCCCCCTCTCTATATTATGTTGATGTTTTGGTAGCTGAGGGAGGTATTGAACTCCAATATAACCTTTGTACTTAGAGTAGAATATTCCAGAAGCAATTGAACCATTAAACATATGTGGAAATACCCTAGAAGAGAAGTCGGCCCAAGAAGATTAATAGTAAAGTAATAAAAGGCTCTAGAAAGTGAGGTYKCCCCCACATGAAAATACACCTTGGTAGACTAGTATAAATAGAGGCTAGGCACTCCTCATTTGGACACACACTCACTCACTCAACTAGGGCACAAATTTAAGGAGCAACAATTGCAGCAGAAAGAGGCACAAGTTTAGAGAGGGTAGTGGAGCAGCTGTCATGGTGTAATATCAATATTTATGGTATCTCTCATGTGTGCTTCTCTTCGTAAAGGTATGCTTCTATTAGTAGAGGTACGCTCTCTTGGTATTTTGTTGTTGCTGGACAATATTGGTATTTCTAGTTAGGGTTTATCTATTGGTTCTAGTGGACTTACCATAATCTATCTAAGAAAAGGTTATTGTTCTCGGGGGTGGCATGTGTAAGTGCCTATGGTTGGGTGACAATGATGTGACATTGTCTATGGTTAAATGAGCATTAACCAAAATTGTAAAATGGTATCAGAGCTAGTTTCCTTCAGAACATTCTAACAACTGGAAGGAATATCATCAGTTTCCCCTATTGTCAAGCTTGTTGATCACTTAAAAAAGACACCAAGAAGATATCCTAATAAAGGCACATCTTTCCCTCATATCAGAATTCCAAAAATTTTGAAATTGAAAAAATAGGGTTTCCTCATAAAACCCTAGGTCAATGTGTATGGCATCTAGAAGGCATCATTGAAAAAGAAGTTGTGGTGCTAATTGCAGTGCCATTTGCAATGCTAGTTGCTGTGCCAGTTGCGATGCCAGTTGCAGTACCAGTTGCATTTCCTCTATTTGAGTGAAGTTTCTGGTAGCTCATTGAGAAACTTATTGAAGGATTCTAAAATTATTATTTCCCTAGATCAATTCGCTATCCATTCTTTCGGTAGTTCCAACTAGGGTTTCTATTTTTACAGTGGCAGTAAACCCTAACCCAAATTTGTTGGGAACTCTTAGTGAAGTGTTGGGCCTAATTCTTGGTTGTTGTAGTTCTCCCTAGCCTAGTGCACCTTCTGGTGCCCCCAGACAACAAAAATGTCAAGGTTTATTTTTTGATTTAGACAGGTTGAAGTCAAACCTATGGTTAAACTTAAAGTTATAAGTTGACTTTAGTCAAAGTATTATGTTGATTAAGGTTGAGATTTTAGATTTTTCATTATATTCCCTAACTCATATTTCTGTCAAGAAAGCATATTGCCTTAGTACAAGGGATAGATTGGAAATAATACTTGTCATCTTGAGTGAAGGAGACTTGGAAGAATAGAAACAACACTCATTCTTGGAGATAATAGTCCAGGTTCTAGGTTTTATTGATCAAATTGATAAGTTTCCAATTTTCACATATCAAGTTTGATAATTTCTACATTACAAGTAAACATTATAGTTGTGACAACAATCTTTGAAAGGTTCTATTACTGCTAGGTACAATGAATACTTGGTAGCATGTGAGTACTATTGATATACATTCTTATTGTACTAGTTTGCAAGATGAAATAACATCTTCTCTAGGAGATATTTCTTATTTTTCTTCTAGGAAGGTCACCTTAGTAATACTATGATGATTACCATGAAATTGTGCTTTACTCTTTTTACCATAGATATGTTCTTATGGAAATGATATTATATTGGAAATACTTTTGATTTTGTTGCTCTCGTCTCGGGCAGGTTATCTTACAAATTCCATGGAGGTTACCATGGAGATGTATGTGTTCCAGGAAGGTTACCACAAAAGAAGGTCACCAGTGAAATCTATGAGAAGGAGCTACAATGATAGTTGTAGAAGGAAAAATATTAAATAGCCTCCAGTTTGAGACACAGAGTAGACTGACCATCAAGAAGAGTCTGTTCCCAAGTAGTGACAACAAAGCCAAAGGAGTTTTGGACATCGTTCATTTAGACATGTGTGGAACAATGGAAACCACGTCACTTAGCAGATAATGGAGGAGAGTTCACTTCAGATGACTTCAAATCATTCTGCAGAGAAGTTGGGATTACGAGGGAGCTCACTACTCCCTACAATCCTCAACATAATGGGGTAGCATAAAGAAAGAACCGAACAATAATGGAAGCAATAAATGATATGATTCATGATAAAGACTTACCTATGCATCTATGGGAAGAAGCAACCCAGACCATTGTATATGTGAAGAAAATAAGTCCTCACTGTGTACTTGGGAACATAATACCAAAAGAAATGTTTTCAGGAGAAAAGGCAGAGGCCATACACTTGAGGATATTTGGTTATCCAATGTATGTGCATGTTCCCAAAGATAAGATATAAAAGTTGGATCCTTTAGGAAAGAAGGGTATATTAGTTGGATATAGTGAGACTTTGAAGGGATATAGATTCTACATCCCTAGTTACAGACAGATCAAGATTAGCAGAGATGTTACCTTCGATGAGGATGCAACCTTCAATAGATCGAGGAAGCATCATATAGATGAGATCCATGATGAGGATCTCGAAGCTCCTAGAGTTGTAGATACAAATGAAGGTAATGATGTAGTGCCATAAGAGCATGGTCCAGGGGACCATGACATGATAGAACCACAAAGACCTACAAAAAAAAATACAAAGAAAATAATACCATCTTGGGCTCATGAGGTTATTCAGGATGTTGAGAAGTATGATTCTCTAGATGGATATTTCAGAGAAACAAAGAAACCTCGACTATATTCTAGTTACGTGGCAATGTTATGTGATATCATTGATGTTGAGCCTACCTGTTAAGAAGAGGTTGTAGATAAGAAAGTATGGAATGATCCCATGATTGAGGAGTACTATTCCATTATGAAGAATGATGTTTGGGATGTGGTTCTGAGACCAAAAGAGAAATGAATTGTGAGTTCCAAATGGATCTACAAGATGAAACATTCAACAAATGACAATATCGAGAATTACAAGGTAAGATTCGTGGCTTGTGGGTTCTCCCAGAAAGAAGGAATAGATTATGAGGAGAAATTTTCTCTTGTGGTGAGGTACACTTCGATTAGAGCTATATTTACGATGATTGCAGTGTTGAAATGGAAGGTACATTATATGGACGTGAAGACAACTTTTCTGAACGATGTAGTAGAAGAGGAAGTGTACATGGAGAATTCACAAGGTTTCGAGACACATGATAGGTAGACACATGTGTGCAGATTGAATAAAGTATTGTATGGATTGAAACAAGCACCTAGGGCATGGTACAATATAATTGACTTCTTTTTGATGAGCTTGGGATTTACCAAGAGTAAAGTAGATCCCAACCTTTACTACAAGTTTGAGGATAGTGGACCAGTGATATTATTGTTATACATGGATGACCTATTTCTAACAGGGAATGAAAATCTCATTGTTGAGTGCAAGAGAAATCTTGCATCAAGATTCAAGATGAAAGACCTAGGTATGATGTATTATTTCTTGGGTCTAGAGGTGTGACATGATATTTTCCTTATCCAAGGAAAATATGCAGTAGAAATCATGAATATATTCAAAATGATGGATTGTAAATCCATTCCCACACCGATGGTGATGAACCTGAAGTTATTGAGTGATACTTCTTCAAAGACAATGGATGTCACCATGTACAAGCATGTGATTGGTTCATTGATTTATTTGATGAATACTAGGCTAGATATATGCTTTGCGGTGAACACTTTAAGTCAATATATGGTTTAACCAAGACGTGTTCACTTGATTGTGGAAAAACACATGTTAAGGTACCCGAAGGGTACGATAGAATTTGGACTTCTATATCTTTTAGATTGTAAGATAAGACTACAATTCCATGTTGATTCAGATTGGGCTGGTAGTGTCATAGATTGAAAGAGTACATCAGGATGTTTCTTTAGTCTGGGGTCAGCTATGATTTCATGGCTCAGCAGGAAGAAAACTAGTGTGGAACTTAGTATGACCTAGGAATAATATATAGCAGCATGTTCATCCAGTAGTGAAGTTGTGTGGCTTTAGAAGTTGTGTAATATCCCTCGGTAGTGCCCCAGTTATATTATGAACTGTAATCATGTTTATGAATTGTAATCATGTTTTGTAGGCTGGTGAGACGAGCATTGATAAGCTGGTGGGATTATGTGTTTATTAGGAAGGAGAGCCTAAGTATTAAGGCCAAAAGCATGATTTTGTATATGTAATTATGTAGATCATTAATATAATATATGAGAATCACTGCATGTAGACTGACCATGAAGAAAGAGTGATGGGGGACTACGCTTCCATGGGGTGGGTAAGGGAAAAGGGGATGAAAGGTTGGAAAGAGGGGCTAAGATTAGGGGCTTAAGTCCTTGAGAATAATATTTTTATTATTATTCTAAAGTTATGTGACAAAACATGTTTTTATCCTAAGTTTTGGGAGAGGCAACACATGCAGCTCCAAGTGTGAAAAAGGGAACACATGCAACTCCAAGAAGAAAAGTGTTGACCTGGGCACATGTGGTTAAAAGTTGAAGCGTCAGCTGAGTTTGGGGTTCCTCCTCCATTCTGCCGTTGGCTATATGAAACCAAGAATTATATCTGATCTCTGGATGCATACCCTCACACAACTCTGAAACCCGAAGCCTGTGATGTTTTCTCGAGAAGCCGATACACCCTTTGTCTGAACCGTCGATTCTGTGTTTGACCTCTGCATGGATTGCTTGTCACACATCCTGAAATCGGGAATTATATCTAATCTATGCATGCATACCCTCACACAGCTCTGAAACCTGGAGCCTGTGATGTTTTCTTGAGAAGCCAATACACCGTCTATCTGAATCGTCGAGTTTGTGTTCGACCTCTGCGTGGATTGCTTGTCACGCATCCTGAAACTGATGTTGCCTGAACCGTGCTGTGTCTTAGTGACCTATTGTCATTTTTCTAGATGTCCACACCCAATTTTCCTGTTGCTGCTACTATAGCGGGAAAACCCATCTATGGACTACACCAGGGTTCTAAAGTGCAGGAAGAGCTAACCGTCTAAAGTCTCCTACTTTTAACAACTATCTTGTCATTACCCCACAATCATACATAAAAGACAAAGTATAGGGATTTGATAAGCATACCTTAAACTCCGCGTCTGGTGTCGATCCCTTTGCAATCAATTATTTATTGACTGTAGATCTCCTCCCAAGGCCAACCTACATTCACCAAAAGACAAACAAGAAACTACAAGCATGCATTCTATGTATAGATTAGTGGGTTAGACATCATAACAAAAATGAAAACAAATCATAAAGATTTAAGACATCATTTGGCGGGATGGAAAAAGTATTTCTTTATATTAATCTCACAAAAGTCGTTTACAATATGATACCGACAACTGCTCCTCGAACTCAGTCCTGGGCTCGTCTTCACCATGCACCAACTTCTTCCACATATTCTTCTCCTCTTCATTTATCTCTAGGGAAATGGCAAGGGTTTGCAATGGAGGAAGAAGGAATCCTGGCTCAAACTCACAATGTGGTTGAAAAATATTGGGGCAAAGGGAGAATACTAAAATAGGCAGAGTTTATATGCTCTCATGCTTCCTTTTGGAATGGCACCCCAACACCTTCTTCTATAGGAAAAAAATATAGTAACGGTTGGGGTTACTGGCTATGGGCTGTCAAATGGTTAGGTAACAACCTAAAAACCCGTATCCCTTTTCAATTTTCATTTTTTGCGCTTTTTGTGAGTGTACACGGGTTGTAGTGGTGCAACAAGAATGTGTACACAGGAAGTAGTGGTGCAGGGCACGTACACCTTCAAAAAATGGTTTTTTAGAAGAGTTGTTCAGTGATGGCTTGGCAAAGATAGCAAGAAGATGGCATGATGCCAGGTATGCATGTCTGGTGAAATTTAGGTTTATAACATACGCCCCCTAATGTGTGAGGTCAGAATAGCATCTGATGGCCAAAATACATTACAAATCTTCACTAACATATGAAGTGAGTGAGCCCAGAGACCAAAGTTTAGGAGGTGCCATCTGCAAAATAACCATTTGTCTCACCGAGGTGGGCATACCCATGCTCAGGATGAAATAAAATCATGGATTCTAATCAAATACACTGTAGATGCATGTCATATAACTATATAAAGTGTATTCGTGAGCAGTACACAATGAATCTACATCTCAAAATCAAAATATATACATGTATAGTATCCATCTTCAAGAAGCCAATGATGCCTGATGGCTAGAGATGAGGTCTTCAGAGCTCGAGCAACAACTTCAAAATATTCAAAAATTGGGTAGGAGTGTAATATCAGTGTATGAATTCACTACCCAGAGATCTTCAATGGCTCGTCAGGAACATACAAGAGGATCTCGATGATCAGGAAGAGAACTTCATTGATTTTGAGCAAGGAATTGATTGGTCTTTTGGGGTGGCCAGGCATGAGGACAAGAGAGAAACTACAGAAGGGCCGACTCAAGTTTAGTAAAAATTCCCTTGGACAAAAGCATGACAAAAGATGAGATTCAGGCAACATGGCATTGACATAAGTTCACGATGCAGGAGGCAATGTGAACTCTCCATATGTTTGGAAGGATAACCAAATGGAGGGGGACACAGCTCTACGTAGCAAGAACAACGTCCTAAGGTCATATTGAATCCTAGATCTTGACAAACAAATGGAAGGATGTGCTTTGTCCAAGGGTGACTAATTGTGCTGTCAACGAAAAGAAAATACTTTTCCCTTCCTCTTTTTGGGGTATATTTGATTTTTTTGTCTTTTTCAATAATTTTGGAAAGATTGAAAAAGAATAAAATAATGCTATGCTACAAAGGAGGAACAAGTGTTGTAGACTAACTAGTTCCAAGCGCAAGGAACATATTGATGCTCAGAGCAAGGGGACATATGCAGGAAAAGGACACTCAAGAAAAATCCTCCATGGGTCAAGGTGTCAAGAAATATGGGAAAAGTGCTACAAGGCTTGCGTATAAGGCATGCTTCAAATGGTTCAGTTAAGAGCAACATGGAGCCAACATTAGGCCAACGATGCAGGGATGAAAATGTGATTTAGAAGACACAATGATAACATCCTTCGATGTAATTTTAACGATCCCAGAGAAGGTAAGCTCGACAATTTTTCATTTTTAGAGAGTCTGAAAAAGAGTAAAAGGAGACTCCACTGGGGTACCTTTTTCGAAGGTAGTCTAGTCGGTTGAAAAAAGGGGTAACCTAGCATCAAAAATACATCTATTCAAAATCATTTTAACGAGTGTGACAGAGAAAATATCACTCATCAATATTTTCATATTTAAGGAGTCTGAAAAGAGCTTAACTATGGACTCCGTAAGGGATGTTCTTCTGGACCGATTTAATGAGTGTGAAGAAACAAGCTCACTCGGTGATATTTTCACTTTTATGGAGTCTGAAAAGAGATTAACTATGGACTTCATAAGGGATGTTCTTTTGGACCGATTTAACGAGTGTGAAGAAACAATCTCACTCGACGATCTTTTCACTTTTAGGGAGTTTGAAAAGATCTTAACTATGGACTCCGCAAGGGATGTTCTTCTTGACCATATTAACGAGTGTGAAGAAACAAGGTCACTTGATAATATTTTCAATTTTAGGGAGTCTGAAAGAGATTAACTATGGACTCCGTGGGGGTTCCTTTTTCGTAAATTTAGTCCCTTAGGCCCAAAAAAGGGTTAAAATTATACTTGAGAATACTCTTCTAGAGAACTAAGGCCCCTAGAGTATTCCTTTGTTTGTACATTTGACCATCCAGACTGAAAAAGGGGTAAATTACCATGGACAGACGTGCCTTTGAATTTTAGTTTGGCGAGCATGAAGGGCAACAAGATCGCTCGACAATATTTTCATGTTTAGAGGGTCTGAAAAGGGCTTAAAAGAAGACCCATTGTTTTTGGAGTCCTGAGGGTGAAACCAAGAGTGATAACATATCAGACATGTGAAGGCCCAAACTCATAATCGATATAGAACTAAAAGGACTCCCGAGCCTAAAGTCATTAGTAATGGCATGGACACCAAAATGCAACCAGGATCTACCTAGGGCATCCATGTGAAGGAGTGAGGGTTCCGTGTCACAATTCATTGGGATCAATTCTATGGAAAAGTGAAAAAAGACAACAAGGTGCAAGAAGTGGAGGTGGAATCCTATCTTAAATGCACAAAGTTGGAAAAAATACTTTTCACCAAAGGACCTTAAAAATGCCCCAACTTTCAAAAAGGTTCACCAAACCAAAAGTAAAATGTATCATAACATCCCAAAAGAAACTCAAGAACCATACTAAACAATTTTCAAGCTAGAAAAAATGACAAAAGGGTCCAAAAAATGACAAAAAGGGGCCAAAAATTATATAAATAGAAGCTAACATCTCATTATCACCATTGTAAATTGAGAATTGACAAAAAAGTAAAAAACACCCCTTTGCAAAAAGAGTTGACTCCGAGAACTTCAGTGGACGAAAGGAACTTCCGCTTGGACCAAGTAAGTACAAACTAGCCCCTCCTGCATTTCCATTCCTCATTTTTTCATTTCCTTTTGTTTTTTGGGGGGGCACTGACCTTTAAAAAGGTTGAACTTACGTGTACGTGGGTTGTCTCAGGACAACCTGCGTGTAGAAAATGATATGCACACATGCATATGCGACTGTGTCCAATACAACCCGTGTACACCCTCCAATATGTGTAAAAAAATGAAAAGAAAGAGTTAACTCCCCATGAACTTGTGATTTTGTAGGATGTATGTCCATTAGAGAGAGAGGGACCATGAAGACATTGATTTTTTGGTCTCACAAGACCCTGCTACTATCACTGTACTAGCACAATGTGGGTTGTTGAAATTATTCCAGTGTCCGTTTATGAGGGCACAACCCAGATTGCTGAATTCTTTGATAGATTAATGACATCCTAATGCTAAGGAATTTATGCTTGAGGGGAAATCGTTGATTCCAATGACTGAAGATATTTACTTCCTGACTGGTCTTTCGAGGAGAGGGGATCCATTAAACTTGCGTACCTTTCCCCCTGGGCCTCACAACATTGAGGAGTTGATTGGAATCCATTGTGAGGTTGGTACTGATAAAATGGGTTCTTAGGTGTCGATAAACAAGATCAACAATCTATTATTGAAAGTGCATTGTGCGGTCCAGTGCTTAAATGCATGGATTTTTGACTGGAGTACAACCATGTTAGATTGCATGAAGGGACAAATAACAGAGTGTCGGATACGGGAGAAAAAAAAATTTGGATTCGAGACTATTCTGTGTTTATTTTTCTTCGAGAGGGTACCCAGTCTTAGTCCGCAAGAGACGATACAAGGGCACGTGGCCTCTCTCCCAGCATTATGCAGATGGGCAGTGTTGATGTCGTAACAGGGGGGAGGGAGGACCGTAGAGGCCTTCAATGATAAGTTTTTTTATTGGTGGGAATGACGGATTCCAACAATAGAGGACTACCCCTATGCTAGGATTAACTTTTCTAGATATCCAGACATGCATGTACCTCCCAGAGTGGAGTGAGGAGAGATGGGTAATTTTTTTTTCCAGAGTTATTTAATTTTTTTTTCTTTTTTATATATATTGTTTTTTTTTTGTATACCAGAGTATCTGACACTTATGTATTTTTTATGTACATATGTGGGATGAGTGCATCCAACATACTTCTCAAGGACTAGGCAACGTCCTCGACCAGAGGAAGGACCAGCTGCAGTCGTCGGACCACCACCAGCAGCTGGGGGGCCTCTAGCCAGAGAGGATGAGAGAGTATTGAGATGGGTGGAGTGGAACCTCACCGCGCTCACTTGCGCAGTCCCTATGGAAGAGATCGAGGATCTTCCACCAGTGATGCAACCTCACATAGTTGGGGTACCACGGACTTGGGTCCAGCTCTTCCAGCGTTTGGAAAACACCATTGTTCATTATGGCAGGGCCAACATGCCCCGCCCTTAGCTAGGCTAGACTACTCACATTATCAGGGAACCTTTTGTATATTTTTGAGAGCATAAGCCCCGTGACTCTTACTAGATATATTTTTGAGGCGCTTGCACCCACCTATGTACTCTGATATTTTTGATATATATATATGCATATTTACATCTTTTTACGTCTTATGGATTACATTTATTTTACAAATGTATTTACATGTGTGTGTGTGTTCTTTTTCTTACATGTGTGAAATATGTCAATCTAATACATGATTAGCTAGAGTATTTGTGATTTGATTCAATCTCCTAGGAACATGGATATACGTAATGTAATAAAATCTTTGTTCTAAGAGGTGTACCCTAAGGAACCATCAGTGTAGAGTAGGATCGTAAACGCGGTAACCCCATTTAACTGGGACACAACCAACTGAGTGTCTAAGTAGACCTGGAGGTGAGAGATACCATGAGAAAAAGTGTCATAAATAAACTCTAAGACTACATTGTACTCGATAACATTGTTTGTGGTGTCACCTAAAAAGATACCTCCTGAAGATAGAAATTGTCCTTGAGGTGTGAAAATCACCCAAGCTGCAGAAGCAAGCCTCTGAGTGTGTCGGCTAGCGCCATCTGCAAACCCAACAAACACCTCTGATTCACTTGACATTTTCCACGGTGAAAAATATGACATTAAAAAATGACAGTCCATAAAACCAAAAAGAAAAAAACTAAAAGAGAAAATGTATAAGAACTATACATATGTACAAGAAGGCCCCCAAGGCGACCCACCTACGAGTAATAATTCTTGAGGTAGATCCCATTTCTAGGATCCGCCAAATCATTTCCCTCAAAGTCCACCAGATGATAAGCACCCTTATTTAGAACCTCCTTCATGATGAAAGGTCTGATCCACATGGGTTTGAACTTGCCTGCCCCCAGGGGGTCCTTATCTTGGCTATAGACCAGGACAAGGTCGCCTTCAGAAAAAATTTGAGGATGAATGGACCTATCATACTGACACTTGAAACTGTGTTTGTGAGCCTCGTTAGCCAAGGCTGCATCACGACGTTTCTCATCAAGATGCTCGAGATACAATAAACGCTCTTCAAGAGGTGAAGTGTCTGGCAATAACTGTACTGCCAAATTTAGATATGGGATCTGGCACTCTATAGGAAAGACTAATTCCAGCCCATAAATGATTTGAAAAGGTGATAAACTAGTTGCAGTCTTAACAAACATTCGGTAGGCCCATAATGTGGAGTACAACATCAAATGCCATTTTGACTTGGCCGAATTGATCATTCGTTGTAGAATAGTCTTAAGAGACTTATTCACAGATTCCACCTGACCATTCACTTGTGGGTAGTAGGGTGATAGATGTTCTTGCCTCAACCCAAGATTTGACGTTAACTCAGACATCATTTTATTATGAAAGTGACTGCCATGGTCAGTGACAATATCTCTTGGGACGCCAAACTTTTCTATTATCTGGTTAAACAAAAAGAGATATGTTGTCTCGCCATCATATTTAAATGTTGGCATAGCCTCGACCCACTTTGTGAAGTAGTCTATTGCTACGATGATATGATGGTGCCCCCTTGTTGAAGGGGGGTTGCATGTAGTGTAATCAATCCCCCACTCCATGAAGGGACCAACTGTGATATGGGAAACATGGGAGCGGGGTGTGCCCTCATCTTCTGAGAGAAGATCTGACACGGGTGGCACTTCTTGACCGATTCAACACAATATTTGATTAATGTCGGCCAAAAGTAACTGGCTCGTAGAATATTTTAGTCTATTTCCAACCCAGATAGATGACTGCCACATGCTCTAGTCTGGAAATCGTTAAGCACAATTTCTGGTTCTTCATGAGTGAGACACTGGTGAAGGATGTAATCTACACCTCGACGATACAGAGTTTCCTCAAGTATGATATAGTTCTTGTCCTGATGGCATATACAACGACACTCATCACGAGAAGTAGAGGTGGGGAACTTCAATGTCCAGAGATAGACTAGTATATTTCCATACTAGGGGTGCAAAGATGCGATCAAAAACATGTCTCCTTTGATAGGTGACTCCTTGGGTATAACATCAGCTGATTCGGCCGAAAGTTCCGAGATGATTTCTGTGAAGACCAACGACTTTTTGGATTTTGCCGAAACAAAATCCAAGTCAAATTTCTAGAGGATAACTATCCATCTATTGATATTTCCATTGATTACATGTCATGTCAACACGTATTGAAATGGATTCACAACAACAATGACGGTGGTCTTGTGAAACAAGATGTAATGACAGAACCGCTGGACAACATGAACTACTGCCAATGCAATTTTTTCAACATGGGAATAATTGATTTCTGGTCCAACCAGGCCTTGGCTCAGGTAATAAATCAAGTATTCTAAGAGAAAATCATCCTCCTGAACCAATACCATACCAATGGTCGACTCCGCAATGACCAAGTACAATAAGAAATCTTTATTATAATTGGGTGGCCGAAGCAGAGGGGAAAAAGTGAGGGCGTGTTTCAACACTTTGAAAGAGCGCTGAGTAGATTCGTCCCAATGAAAAGGAATGTCCTTATTTAGTAAATGCATGAAACCCTTTGTGATCTCATCATAGTTTGCGATGAAACACCATAAAAAGTTTACTTTTCCCTGTAAACTTTGAAGCTGAAGGACTATGCACAGGAGAGGCAACTGAACTATTGCCTCAACCTTTAGAGGATAAACCATGATCCTTGTTGTTGAAACTATGAAACCTAGTAGATGACCTGACGTTACACAAAAACTGCATTTGTTTGAATTCAAGTGAATCTGGTAGTAGCGACATCGCTCAAGGATGAGTCAGAGGTGTGTGGGATGATCAAATATCTTACGAGATCATGATGCTAAATCATCAAGATAAGCCTTGACTATGTGTTTGAGATCATGGAAAGAAAAAGACATGGCCTGCTAAAAAGTAGCTCCAACATTTTTCAGACCAAAAGGCATCTTTCGATAAGCGAATGTACCCCACAGACAAATGAAAGTGGTTTTGTGTTGGTCTTCGGGTTTGATCTATATCTGATTGTATCTCGAAAAAACATCAATGAAAGAAAAGGCCTCACAACCTGCGCATTCATCGACTATGTGGTCAATAAATGGCGTGGGGAAATTATCCTTTGGACAGGCCTTGTTCAAATCACGGAAGTCCATACATACACGAATCGTACCTTGTTTTTTGTTGACTAGCACAATATTTGACACCCATTGAGTCAATTGAATGGGGTAGATGAAAACAACTTTGAGTAGTTTCTCTACTTCAGCCTTAATAGTTGTTGCTTTCCTAGGATTAACCAGACAAAGCTTATGCCGGGTTGGATTAGCATTAAGATATGTCGTGATTTTATGTTCAACGATTCTTGGATCTATGCCTAGAATTTCCTTGTAATACCAGGCAAAAACGTTGAAAAATTACTTAAATAAATCCTTGTAGATTTGAATCTCCTCAGGAGAGCAGTCCGCTCCGACGAAGACATTCTCCACGACGGCAGGGGTTCTGGAGATATCAATAAGTATCGTTTTAGTGATGGTTTCCATATTTACTTTAGTGTAAACAGTGTGTGTAGCCAAAGGATTGATAGGACAAGCCCTATCTCTAGTCATAGTCAGAGTGAATTCACCTTCTTCAATTCTTCTTAACTCTAGGAGAAAATAAGATCTGTGATGGAGATCATCCCAGGGTCTGTCTAGACTATTCATTGCCTCAATAATCGCCTCGTCTGAGGGAAATACTAAGTCTAAATAATCAGTATCAACGAGGTAACCTTGATCCCAAATAGGCTTGAGAACCGGATCTAACTCCTGTGCGGGAGTCAGATCGGGGTCGGCGGAATCTTGTTGGAATATAGAGTATGCAACTTATCGTAGGAAAAGGCATGGCCATGCCATGGTGCCCTGTCAAGACACATGGTAAGGGAGACAAGGTTTTAATTCGGTTGTGTCAAGCATGATCACTCCCAGATTACAAGTCTCAGTAGATCCTAAGGAAACTAACAAAGAATTTCTCTAGGAAGGGTATCTTTGGAGGACTTCCAAAGCAGGCATTGCACAAGGGGTTTGAGACAAATCCTCCACCACATAGTAGTTATGGGTGGCCCTTACGTTTGGATTGTGGGAAGATTTTTTGAACTCACCTTTTGGGATGTGTGTCATTGTTTCACCCAATGTATTCTCAATATGGAGAGGAAGAGGTGGGTTTTCGTCTTCTTCACCCTTCTCAAAGGTGTTTGGAATTCCGTAGTCACGTGTACTAGTTTCTATATCAATGCTACCTTTCATCATGTACACATTCATAGATGAAGGATTACTCGAAGACCGGGGGGGTCCCTGACAACCCCCTTCCGCGCTTGAAGAGGCTTGAGTTAAATTTTTTCCATGTGGAAATGGGTTTGTTAACAAGATAGGCTGCTGCTGTGCCAATAACTTCTGGGCCTCCGCAAGCTGAGGGCACTAGTGAGTTAGATGGTCTTCCATGCAAAGATTACATAGATACTTCGACTTCTTCTTTTCTGTGTTTCCCCCACCAACATTATTGGTAGGTTTCTTATCCTCCTTACCCTTCTTTCGTTGTTTCTTATTTCCGTTAGGTTGCTAGGTGGCTTTCAGGTTTGTCGATTGCATACTGTGTACATATGAAGTTTGAATAGGGGGAGAAACTGAACCAGTGGTTTGGTTGGCTGCTATCTATTGTAACGGGAATTGCTACAATTGATTCGACATCTGATCAACGGGCTTCATTTGTGTTGAACCAAAAATACCATCGGCATGTGGTCAATATCTCTATTTGGTCTTGTCTTGTCAAGTATCAATCGTAGTGCATCTGACAAAAATTCGTAAAGTAAACCAGGTTGAGAGTAAATATGCTCTAGCTATTGAGCTCTCATTATCACTTCTTCTTCTTAAAAGATCTCCAACATTGCGACATCTTTATATAACTGTGGTACTAAAGACTTAAAGAACCACTCAAGCAGGAATGCTGGTGGGACTGGTACTTTTATCAAACTCTTCTGGTGTTTCCATTATCAGATGTGATATGAGATATGGTCTGCCTTTGTCTCCTGAAAGTTGGCCAACAATTCGGTGCCGACATTGTATCTCACAAGTAATTGACAATGGTTTAAGAAAACCATCACCAATTCACCAAAGGTAGAGTTTCTTGAGCGATCGAGCTCGATGTATTATTTTACATAACTCCCAATGAGAGTGTGTTGAAACAAACGTAACTGAACATAGTCGTCTCTCAAAGAGTTGGACAAGCACCATAACTGGAAGGTAGTCACTTGATCACCTGGATAGTCATTAATATTATCTTCTAACTTTGGAATGTCCAAAGGAAACATGGTTGGCATGGGAGGCCAATGTGGATTGTGAAAAATGGGGTCTTTAATAACATTGTCAAGTCTGGCAAGTGCAAATTTGCCAGAAACAGTAATTTGGGTTGTTGATTATAACCATGGAAAAAGGAGCCTAGAGTTTGGCTGGCATCAGGTTGCCAAGAAAAGTTAGATTGTTGGCTAGGGTTATGGTAATAACCATGGCCATGAACACCGTATGGATTTTTCTCTTGTTGAGATGTCATCGGCTAACTCCTATAATAGGATGTAAAAGGTTGGGCTTGCATTGAATTCCAAGGATTTTGGGAAGGGTTTCCCCCTACCGATCTGACGGGATAGATCCTGAGCCTTTCCTAGGGTTCCATTGGCTATGGAAGGGGTTTCCCCTAGTCTGCATCCCTAATGAGGGAACTGATCCCTACCATGGATTCCAAATTTCTTGCGAGGAAGGAATTCCCAAGTTTCCCCCCTATGCAGGAATAGTACCCTGCATAGGATTTTGTTGTCCATAACCGAGGTTTCCCCCGACCGAGACGACAACTGACAAGAATGCATTGTTACCAAACGTGACAAACAAAGAGAACAGTGTTGAACCTATCGACATGCTATAATAAGGAATCCCTTGACTACCTACTCCAAACGAACTATAATTTACGTTCGTCCCGGTGGACTGCTGGTGAGCATTGCCAAGCGAAGGGGACAACGTGGGTATATGACCCCCTCCGTAAGGGAAAGTGTTATAGGGAGCTGAAGTGGCCCCCATGGATCCTTGAAGAGGATAATTCGAGCTCCCTGCCCCTAGACCTAAAGTGTGTAGAGTGGAGTACGAAAGGACAAAGTTCATATCGAAGCCAGGAATCCTGTATGGGAATGGAGGGCCTGTCCCACTCTAGGTGAAAGGAGCAATGATCACCACAATAGACAGAATCATACAATTTTCTGAGGTAGAGGCGGTTGAGACCATAGTGTTCTGGACCAAAGATGGTTGGTTAGGTGGTGGAAAACCCCCTGTAGTAACATCCATAGAGGGAATATGAGGATTCCCTGAAGAAGTAGCAGCATTTGTCTCCATCGCTACTTGTGAAACTACCTGATGCTCGTAAGGTTTAACCTATATGACGATGGGTTCCAATAGATCAGTAATCGAAGGGTTATACGGACCAAGATCTTCCACTCAGAGGTAAAAAATGGTTGGTACCTCTGGAATTAAATGTTATCCTCTCAGAGATGGGCCAGACTCAGTTTCCTATGGCCCGGTCGCCTCAAAAGACCCTTTTTGGTCTTGTCTTCGCCTTAGTGGTGGCAGAGGTGGCTCTAGATTAATCGGTGGTAGGCCAAGAAGCCTTCGTGACTGGTGGAGCTCTTAATCCTCCATGGTATGAGAAGATCAATGAGACACTAGGGATTTCTATTAACATTAAAGACAAGCACACACTAGAAAAATCTCCTATGAGATAAGACAAGTAGATCACTAGCTAGTTGGAAGAACAGTTACACCAACCAACACTAGAGAAACTTACCGGTGCAAGTGCAACTCAAATACGGAAGCAACCCCTGGGTATAATCTACAAAGCATGGCCTGATTTCTACCCTAGGTACTGTGGTATACCCCGCAGTCACCTGTGTAAGTCACTAAGATAAAGGAAACTAGGCTACCAACACACGAATAGTCACTAGGCGGGTATAGTCGATAGTCGAGTGGATTGCAATGAGCAGGGTATCAAGCCCAAAACCTATCAAGGGTATCAAAAGAAAGTGTCTTGGAAGATGAATGAGGACCTCGAACATATTTGAGATCCACGAATCTTTGTGGCAAATGCGATCAACGAAATCCCAAGATAAGCCCTCTATATATGTTCCCCACTACGCTTGGTCCGGATTTGGAGGGGTTATCTTCGCTACCTTTTTGCATTCGACCTCATGTTTAGCCCCTGTGTTAGAGGGGGCTCCTTGATAAATTTCACAGTTACTGGACTTTCAATCACTCCCTAGCACATACTCTTATGTTTGTTTTTGTAGCCTTGAAGATTTTCCTCTCCAATCCTAAATCAAGGCTCTAGCCTATACTAAATTGATGGACCCTACAAACAAAAAGTCTAATAACTTTTAATTAAGCGTTAATTTTAGTGGTTTTCTTAAGTCAAAGGGAAAAAAAGTGAAACCAATGATGTTCTTTTAAGAGACGAAAGAGAAGAGCATAAGATGAAATTGAAAAAAAACTACTTCTTCTTCACAAATAAAGATTTTCCAAATTAACCTCTTTCACCAAACTTTTTCGTAACTACTTTTCTCGGATCTTTGAAAATAAAAAACTTAAAACAAGATTTCGCTCGACTACGAGCTACTTATTTTCCTAAGAATTCAAATAAATAACTTAAGAAAACTTTATTTTTCCTTGGTAAATAAAGCAACTAACTTGAACTACTTTTACCAAACAAAGAAATGATTTATTTATTTATTATTGTTTTATGCTTCAAAACAAGAAATTTGAAAACAAATTCTTTTCTCTTCTTATAAAGAAAAAAAGGGAAAAATGACGACAAATCAAGACCAAGAAATGACTTTTGGCCCATCGCAGATCACAGGGAGTCACTGACAATACCAAACAAGCAGATTAGAACAAACTCATAAACTTGTCTAAAAACCCTAATAAAGAAAACACAAGAAATCTTTGATAAAAAGAAAGTTATGTTGAGGTCAGATATAGGCTACAGACTGCTATAAAAAAGACGAGGGATAGATCAAGAAAACCCCTGAGAAGTGTGACTTCTGACAGGGAAGAGGATGATTTCCTCTTCTTTGAAATTATTTTTCTCAACACAGGCACGCTACTGACACTTCAACAACCTGTTTATGTACACGAGCTCTCCAAAGGCAGGGCACATATGTACGTGTGCAACCCCACTATAGGTTGCATACACCTCTATAACTTCTCAAAAAGATGAAAACCAACAGTCAAGAAAACCAGGTAGGGAGTACTGGTATTGAAGACCATAATCCCTTCAAGACTCAGACACTTATAATCTCAAAAAGGTAGTTAAGCCAATCCAAGCACCTAAAAAGAATATTCCCCAAAAATCCTAGAGGTCTCCCCAATAGGGTCGCCAATTCTTCTATAGCGGGAAAACCCCTCTACGGACTACACCAGGGTTCTAAAGTGCAGGCAGAGCTAACCGTCTAAAGTCTCCTACTTTTAACAACTATCCCTTCATTACCCCACAATCATACATAAAAGACAAAGTATAGGGATCTGATAGGCATACCTTAAACTCCACGTCTGGTGTTGATCCCTTTGCACTTAGTTATTTCTCGACTGCAGATCTCTTCCCAAGGCCAACCTGCATTCACCAAAAGAGAAAAAAGAAACTACAAGCATGCATTCTATGTATAGATTAGTGGGTTATACATCATAACCAAGGATGATTTTAGGGGCTAAATTTCACTCATGGGCTAATTTTCCATGGCTTTTCCAAAAACAAGATTCACTATTTTAAAAATGATTCGCCCAAATTCTATAGGATAAAATTATTTTACCTTAAAAATCACCAAATCTTTATAAAAACTATATAAAATACTTAGAAATTTGAATATTTTTACAAAAATATCGCCAAACATTTATAGTTGACATATGAAGGATTAGTAAGATTCGCCAAGGTTTCTACATTTTAAAATAAATTTCCATCCTTAAAATCATCCCTAATCATAAAGTATTTCTTTATCTTAATCTCACAAAAGTCGTTTACAATATGAGACCGACAACTGCTCCTCGAACTTGGTCCTAGGTTCCTCTTCACCATGCACCAACTACTTCCACGTATTCTTCTCCTCTTTAGTTCTCTCTAGGGAAATGGCAAGGGTTTTCAATGGAGTAAGAAGGAATTCTATCTCAAACTCATAATGTGGTTGAAAAATATTGGGGCAAAGGAAGAATACTAAAATGGGCAGAGTTTCTATGCTCTCATGATTCCTTTTGGAATGGGACCCCAACACCTTCTTCTATAGTACAAAAAGATATTAATGGTTGGGGTGACTGGCTATGGGTAGTCAAATGGTTAGGTAATGGCCCAAAAACCCGTATCCCTTTGCAATTTTCATTTTTTGCGCTTCTTCTGAAAAGACCCTCGACATTGCGACGTCTTTAGATAACTGTGGTACCAAAGACTTAAGGAACCACTCAAGCAGGAATGCTGGTGGGACTAGTACTTTTTTCAAACTCCTCCTACGAGGGAACTGATCCCTCCCATGGATTCCAAAGTCCTTGTGAGGAAGGAATTTCTACGTTTCCCCACTGTGCAGGAATAATACCCTGCATAGTATTTTGTTGTCCATAACCAGGGTTGCCCCCGGCTGAGATGGTAGCTGACGAGAATGCGTTGTTACAAAATGCGAAAAATAAAGAGAATGATGTTGAACCTACCAACATGCTATAAGAAGGAATCCCTTGAATACCTTCTCCAAATGATCTATAATTTACGTTCGACCTGGCAGAGTGCTGGTGAGCACCACCAAGAAAAGGGGACGAAGGGGGTATATGACCCCCTCCATAAGGGAAAGAGTTATAGAGAGATGAAATGCCCCCCATGGATCCTTGCAAAGGAGCATTCAATCTCCCTTCCCCTATACCTAAAGTCTATAGAGTGGAGTAGGAAAGGAAAGAGTTCATATCGAAGCCAGGCATCTCGTATGAGAATAGAGGGCCTGTCACACTCTAGGTGAAAGGAGCAGTGATCGTCACCATAGATAGAATCATACCATTTCCTGAGGTAGAGGTACTCGAGACCATAATGGTCCAAACCGGATATGGTTGGTCAGGAGGTGGAAAACCCCCTGTAGTGACAACCATAGAGGGAATACGAGGATTCCCTGAAGAAGTAGCAACATTTGTCTCCATCGTTTCTTGTGACACTACCTGACGCTCGTAAGGTTTAACCTGTACAACGATGGGCATCGATAGATTAGTAATCATAGGTTTATACGGAACAAGAGCTTCCACTCCGAGGTCAGAAATGGTTGGTTTCTCCAGAATCAAATGTTATCCTCTCAGATATGGGTTGGGCTCAGTTTCCTATGGCCCGGTCGCCTCAAAAGACCCTTGCTAGTCTACTCTTTTCCTTAGCGGTGGTGGGGGTGGCTCCAGATTAACCGACGATAGGCCAAGAAGCCTTCGCGACCAGTGGAGATGTCGATCCTTGATGGTGTGAGAAGATCAATGAAACACTAGGGTTTTCTATTAATGTTAAATACCAACAAACACTAGAAAAAGATCCTATGAGATAAGACAAGAAGATCACTAGCTAGTTGGAAGAACAGTTACACCAGCCAACACTAGGGCAACTTACCGGTGCAAGTGAAAATAAAATACGGAATCACCCTTTGGGTATACTATGCAAAGCATGGCTCGATGTTTTCCCTAGGTATCACGGTATACCCTATAGTCACATGTGTAAGTCACTAAGATAAAGGTAACTAGGTTTCCAACGCTCGAACAGTCACCAGGCAGGTACAGTCGATAGTTGGGTGGACCGCAATGAGAAGGGTATCAATTCCGAAACCTATCAAGGGTTTTGAAAGCAAGTTTTCTGGAACATGACTTAGGACTTCAGACGGATATGAGACCCACAAATCTCTGTGGAAAATGTGATCAAAGAAATCCCAAGATAAGCTCTCTATATGCGTTCCCCACTACGCTTGGTGTGACTTTGGAGGGGTTATCTTTGCTACATTTCCGCACGCGACCTCGTTTTTATCCCCTGTGTTAGAGGGGGGTCCTGGATAACTTTCACGTTTACTGGACTTTCAAGAAATCCCTAGCACAGACTCTTACGTTTGTTTTTGTAGCCTTGAAGATTTTCGTCTCCAATCCTAAATCAAGGCTCTACCCTAGACTAAATTGATGGACCCTACAAACACAAAGTATAATAACTTTTAATTAAGCGTTAATTTTAGTGGTTGTATTAAGTCAAAGGGAACGGAAGTGAAACTAGTGATGTTCTTTTAAGAGATGAAAGAGAAGAGCATAAGATGAAACTGAAAACAAACTACTTCTTCTTCACAAATAAATATTTTCCAAATTAACCTCTTTCACCAAACTTTTTCGTAACTACTTTTCTCAGATCTTTGAAAAAGAAAAACTCAAAAAAATATTTTGCTCAACTACGAGCTACTTAATGTCCTAAGCATTCAAATAAATAACTTAAGAAAACTTTATTTTTCCTTGGTAAATAAAGCAACTAACCTGAACTACTTTTACCAAACAAAGAAAATAAATTTTTTATTTTATTGTTTTATGCTTCAAAACAAGAAATTTGAAAATGAATTCTTTTCTCTTCTTCTAAAGAAAAAAAGGGGAAAATGACAACAAGTCAAGACCAAGAAATGAATTCTGGCCCATCATAGATCGCTTGGAATCACTGACAATACCAAATAGGCAGATCAAAATAGACTCACAAACTTGTCTAAAAAACCTAATAAAGAAACACAAGAAATCTTTGATAAAAAGAAAGCTATGTTGAGGTTAGACCTAGGCTACAAACTACTATAATAGAGATCAGGGCTAGATCAAGAAAACCCCTAAGAAGTGTGACTTTTGACAGGGAAGAGGATGAATGCCTCTTCTTTAAAAATGTTTTTCTCAACACAGACACACTACTGACACTTCAACAGCTTGCGTATGTACGCAGTCTCTCCAAAGGTAGGGCACGTTTGTACACATGCAGGCCCACTAAAGGAAGTGTACACCTATGTAACTTCTCAAAAACATGAAAACCAATAGTCAAGCAAACCAGGCAGGGATTACTGGTATTGAATACCAGAATCCCTTAAAGATTCAAATACTTACAAAAACTCAAAAAGGTAGTTAAGAGAATCCAAGCACCCAAAAAGAATATCCCCCCAAAACCCTAGAGGTCTCCCCAGTACGGTCGCCAATTATGCTATAGCGGGAAAACCCCTCTACATACTACACCAGGGTTCTAAAGTGCAGGCAGAGATAACCATCTAAAGTCTCCTACTTTTAACACCTATCCCATAATTAACCCACAATCATGAAAAGACAAAGTATAGGGATCCGATAGGCATACCTTAAACTCCTCATCCAGTGTCGATCCCTTTGCGCTCAGTTATTTCTCAACTGTAGATCTCCTCCTAAGGCCAACCTACATTCACCAAAAGAAAAACAAGAAACTACAAGCATGCACTATATGTATAGATTAGTGGGTTAGACATCATAACAAGAATGCAAACAAATCATAAAGATTTAAGACATCATTTGGCGGGACGGAAAAAGTATTTCTTTATATTAATATCACAAAAGTTGTTTAGAATATGAGACCAACAACTTCTGCTTGAACTTAGTCCTGGGTTCCTCTTCACCATGCACCAACTTATTCCACCTATTCTTCTCCTCTTCAGTTTTCTCTAGGGAAATGGCAAGGGTTTTCAATGGAGGAAGAAGGAATTCCGTCTCAAACTCACAATGTGGTTGCAAAATATTGGGGCAAAGGGGGAATACTGAAATGGGCAGAGTTTCTATGCTCTTGTTATTCCTTTTGGAATGGGACTCCAACACCTTCTTTTATAGGCCAAAAAGATAGTAATAGTTGGGGTGACTGGCTATGGGCAGTCAAATGCTTAGGTAACAGCCCAAAAACCTGTATCCTTTTGCAATTTTCATTTTTCACGCTTTTTGTGAGTGTACACAGGCTTTAGTGGTGCAACAAGCGTGTGTACGCGGGAAGTAGTGGTGCAAGGCACGCACACCTTCAAAAAATGGTTTTTTAGAAGAGTTGTAAAGTGATGGCTTGGAAAAGATAGCAAGTAAGATGGCCTGATGCCAGGTATGCATGTCTAGTGAAATTTAGGGTTATAACAACTATTGTCACCCATGAGATAACCAAAAGCTGTTGATGTTGTTGTTATCCTAAACTTGCAGTAACTAAGTTGAAAATTGGTTGAAGAACCGAGTTGTCAGGCCTGTGGTAGAAGAGGCAGCTTTTCAGGCCTGTGAGCAGCTCTCTCTAGGTGAGAGATTATGTTGGGAAGTAGTTTTCTCCCAGAGAGATTCCAACACCAACTGCAGTTTTCTCCTAGAGAGATTCCAACACCAACTACAGAGCTCTAAGAATTCCTAATCTAGCCTGTTTTCGAGACCTAGAGAGTGAGGTGAAGCACCAATGGAATGTGCTTGTGAAGGTGTACACTCCCGAGTGGAACACGAATGTGGGGAATGAGAGTATGTGAGTAGTGGGCATAATAAGGATCTTGGAGAGAATCCTTTTGGTTGTATTGTGCAGTTTTCCTGTAACCTTAGCCTAGTCTAGGATTCCCTTTCCCTTGGTGGATCTTGGTCTTATATCGGTGGTGACCTACTGCTAATCGTGATGAGCATCGTGGTATAAGACTAGGAGGTTCGTGGAAGGTCTGGACGTGGTTGGTGGAGTTACTACAGTTTCAAAGATAAGTATATGCATGTGTTTAATTTCAATTAAAATGCATGTTTGTGATGCTTGCAATATTATCATGTATTCCATTGCAATCATGAATTACTGTTAATTCCATTATTTTAGTAATCCTGTGATTACTCTGTATTGTTTAGTTAAATTTGTTAATTTGATTTAATGAATGTTATATATGTAAGTATGAGAATGTTTCCGCATAGTAGCGTTTCCCGACAATAGGGTTGATGGTCGGGGATGCTACAATATGGTATGGCCCTTTTTCCTCAGAGCCAAGCAAAGCTCGAAAAATTCAGGAAAACGAAATGTCTCCTTGAATCAAATTTGTTTATGAATGTTGTGGGATTTGTTAAGGAATAATGACCTGACAAATTTTGGTTGTTTTCACATTGTGTTTGTAGAAGTTTAATGAGTGCCAGAACTGATTAGAGTTGCCATTGAGGGAAAATAAATGGGGGAAGCACATAATGCTTCCAGTTCAGAGAACAAAGATAAATGGATGGACGTTCATTTAGGAGTAGAAGGGTCGAACTCCAATGGGCATGGAGAAGAGATAGGTAAGGAAGGGAATATGATGAAGATCATTGAAAAATTGCAGAAAGATGCCCAAACTCATCAAACATATAGCAGAAAGATCAGGAAATATAAGGATAAACAAGGTGAATTCAACTTAAAGTTGATGAAGAGTCTGGAGAGAATAGAAAAGAAGTTGTACCAGGAGAGAGACTAGAGAAAAACAGGGAGTCACCTGATTTATGAGGGAAGAAGATCAAGCAGTGTTGGTAAACACCATCATCACTCCCAAGGTCACTCCAAGAGGAGGGCACACAGTAGTTCAAGCCCATATCCTACCAGAAAGAACAAGAGATCTGGAGTGGATGAACTAAAAGGATAAATGAACAAGATTAAGCCTCCGACGTTTGATGGAGAACATAAGAAAGAGGAATATGTCGAAACATGGTTTCTTGGCATGAGGAAATATTTCCAATTGTAGAATTATTCCTTTCATTTAGAAGGAAGAATTGGAATGTATCAACTGAAGGGAAATACATCCATGTGGTGGGATCAACTTGTGCAGGTACAACACATCAGAGAGAAAGATATCACTTGGAAGGAATTCAAGAGGTATTTCAATAATAAATACTCGACTAAAAGATACTATGACAGAAAGATGAAAGAGTTCTTTGAACTCAAACTAGGAAGCATGAACATTAATGAATACGAACAAAGGTTTTTGGAATTACTAAAGTATGTTCCGTTCATCAAGGATGAGACTGTCAAGATTCAAAGGTATCTAAGTAATTTGCTACCTTCCATTGGTGACAAGATTCAATATGATGATCCTAAGACTATGGAAGAAACAATAAGAAGAGTGAAATGCTTATATGAGCAACAAAGAGAAAAGCCTACTTTTTGGAAAGCTTGGGATGACCAGAGGAAGTTCAAGAAAGAGGAGAGGTATAAGGGAAACAAGCCACCCTTTTTTCAGAAACAGTCCTCAAGGATAGCCATCTTTTAGAGAGCTGAGAATAGCTGACGTAGGGGAAAAAGGCCAAGGCAGACACCCATTCAGTGTTGGGGTTGTCACGGGAGCCACAAGTACAAAGATTGTCCTCATAAAAATGGCAAAGTGAGAGCTGTGCCATAATTTTCAGCAATATGAAACCATGGAGGACATGGGTAGTAGAATTCCAAGGATCTACGCATCCCTGGACAACAAGCAAGATCAATTTCAATCACACATGATTGAAGTGGAAGGTATGATTAGCAACCAACCCATTACTATTTTAATTGATTCAAGGGCTAGCCATAGTTATATAGATCCTAGACTAGTGGAAAGTTTGCATCTGTCGAGAAGAAAACATGAAAAAGTCTTGGTTAGTGTAGCTGGTTACAGGAACCAAGAGAAAATTCACAAAGTTAGTTAAGTCCTATCTAGTGGACATGAATGGACTGAGCAAAAAGGTTGAATAAAATGTTCTGACTTTAGGTTCTTATGACTGTTTAATTGGTATGGACTAGTTGGACCAACACCATGCCATCTTGGAATTTTGTAACAAATCATTCACTTGCTTGGATGAGGAAGGGAATCGAAAAACAATCCAAGGAATTCCTAGAGTTGTTTCTATCAGAGAAATTTCAACAATGTAGCTGAAGAAGTGCTACATAAAAGGTTTTCAATTATTTGTAGCCCATGTGGAGGAAGCATCTGGGGATGAAGTCTCAAATATTGGAGATCATGATGTACTAAAGGAGTTTGAAGATGTATTTCGGGAGGTACCTAAACTACCTATGAAGAGAGATATTGATTTCTCTGTAAACTTGATGCTTGGAGTAGCTCCAGTTTCGAAAGCTCCTTATAGAATGAGTATGCCAGAGCTGAAAGAGTTGCAATTGCAACTTGAAGAGATTTTTAAGAAGGCGTACGTACTTCCAAGTGTGTAACCTTGGGGAGACTCAGTCCTGTTCGTGAAGAAGAAGGACGAAATGTTGAGATTTTGTATCAATTTCAGACAATTGAACAAAGTAACTGTAAAGAACACATATCCCTTGCTGATGATTGATGACCTCTTCGATCAATTGAAGGATGTGAAGATATTTTCAAAGATATAACTTAGGTCAGGATATAACTAGGTAAGGATAAAGGATGAAGACATCAGCAAGAGCGCCTTTAGAACAAGGTATGGTCATTATGAGTTCACAGTGGTGTCGTTTGGGCTGTCAAATGCACCAGTTGTTTTTATGTGTTTAATGAATGATTTATTAAGGGACTATCTAGACAAGTTTGTCATAGTATTCCTGGATGACATTATGGTGTATTCCAAGTCTGAGGAAGAGTGTTGACCCTTGACCAAGTTTTGGAGATCCTGGTTCAGGTTTGACCTATTTTGGGACTTCGATAGGCTGTCAAAGGTAGAGCAAAATTCAAGGTGGAGATCGTGGGATATCGACCCCTTTTTAGGGATTTTTGGGTTTTGGGATTATGTAACGCGTATGGGAATTTCTGCCCATGGGATTACCCATGTTTAGGCCCATTTTGTAATGTATAAATAGAAATCTAGGTGATGTAAGTAAGAGGTGAGATGCTAAGCACAAGTGCGTGATTCTAGGTGCTAAGAGAAAGTGAAGGCAAATGTGCTAAGTGAAAGTAATAGTTGTAAATTCTTTTGTACATACTATGTGAGACTTGCAAGGCTAAGTGAAAGTCACTGTAAGAAACTGTGTAAAGGATTTGTGCTATAACCTAGCTTGGGCAAGGAGGATTTGGTGAGGTGCATGCAAATCTCCTGTCCTATGCGGAGTAGGACCTTTTGATGCTCTATGCATGTAGAAGATTGAAAAAAGACAATAAAGAGAAGATGAGTTGGTGGACGTAGCCCAGGCTGGGGGTGAACCAGGTATATCCTATGTTGTGTTTTCTTTGTGTAGTATGGTTTTTTTATGGTTCATATGATTAGTGATTAGTGCAATGATGTATGCTTAGATGAATATGATAGCTTAGTGCCTAATAATGTGAGTAAGATGCTAGATCTGATCTATGTTGATGTGCTTAGTGCTTGAATGTATTGAATCTTGTTGAATAATGCATTGCACTATAATTAGTGTTTATCTGCGTTGTAGACAAAGGTTAAGTACTAATGAATGACAAATACTAAGTTCTTTGTTAGAGTATTGTAATCACAGATATGTGTCCTAGCTAAGGTTGCAGACACTAGAGTTCTGCAACCACCCTTGCCTCTACCTCAGGTGAGACTTCATCTACTTCGCAGGTGTTGCCAAAAGGGTCGGTAGTTAGGGTTTTTTTGGTGTGTTGTTGAAGCATTGAACCCTAGATTTCCCTTGTTCCAACAAATGGTTCCGTTGTTGGGACCTGAAACTATGATTGCTAGGAACTGAGGAAAAGAAAGAAAGCTCTGTGCGTAGATCTGTTGCTTTAAGTGCACATTATTATTCTTGACTTGTGAAGCTCTGTGCTAAGAAAGGAGGAAGATCTGAAGAAAAGAGGTAAGATCAATGATTTTTTTTTATTAAAGAGGTAAGATCTGAAAGCTTTGTCCTTTGATAAAGGTAATATAAGTGGAAAATTTTGTTTCGAAAGTATGGATCTAGGTATGTTTGATAAATTTTGTCCTAGTTTGACAACTAGGGCATAGTTAGAAGAAAGAAGGTTTGATATGAGTATATCTGATAGAAATAATGAAATATATATCATTCCTATGCATAGAAAGAATGTTTGGAATAACAAATGGATGCAAGATCCTAGGAAGAATTTTCTACAAGTTAGTTACTATGATCCTAGTGCGCAGTACTAGAAAGGCTGGGGATCATTTAAGTGGAAGAGATGATTAACCCTTTGTTACAGCTACAGAAGGTCGATCCATCTTGCTAAGGATTTCCCTGATAGAAGACCTAGTTGTCTTTGTTGTAAATCTATGGATCATGAAGGTATGGATTCCCCCTAGAATGATTGCTAAGGTTGAAAAAATGAATATGAGACAAGAAAACCCTGAGAAAGGACAAGAAACTGAGACCATGGTAGAAACCCAGAAAGACTCAGCGACTGTATTACTACAAATGAAAGAAACCATGAATGACCATAGAGATATCATCTTATCAAAGATATTCAAAGAGAAAGAGTGCATAGAAACAAGAATAGGAGACTTCGACATAGACTGTGTTTTGGATGAGGAAACATAGGTGAATATTATGATAGAAAGAACTTGGGAAATTTTAGGAAAGCCTGCTATGATTCCTTCATTGGGAGGAATAGGATTATTTAGAGGAAAGATGATAACCCTATGTAGAATACTTACATAGACATCTATGAGTTCTGATGGCACTTCAACAGAAGAAGAATTTGAGGCTGTTAAATTTATTGAGAACAATGCCCCATTTGCTATGTTACTAGGAAAAACATGGATTGAGAAAGATCAGATCCGAATAAAACAAGAAGAGGAATCTTTAGAACTGTAAAAACAAGAACTAAGAGACTTCATGACTAAGAGAATAACACACTTACTAGAAGAACAAGAAAACCAGTTGAAGCTACTGAGGACCAAAAATTTGGATGTTGAAGTTGAAAGAACACAAGTAGACCTGAAACACCTGTCTATACAAGAGAGTATAGAACCTACCCCAGACAGAGAAGAAGTATTGGCCTTGAAACCTAGGAAAGAAAATCAACAACGCGAAGTTACTATGCTAAAAGGAGATAAGAATCAGAATGGAAAGAGGAATACTGAGACACAGATCATAGGGAAGAAGGCTAGAAAGCTCAACAAGAAGAAATCAAAGTTGGAGAAATTACAGGGAGTTCCAGAGAAGACTTCGTAGAAGGAAGGTCTCTAGAATTCGAACTTCGTCGGAATATTAGAGCAACTCAGATTGACACTTTGCCATGGCAGAGCGATATGATCATTGGAGGCATTATAAACATTAGATTGATGTTCCCAAACGATTACAACAACTATTATGATAAAAAATCTCACCATCGGACCATTGGGACCGTGCCGTAACAGCTAGAAATGCATTGATGAAGGCTTCTTGTCCATTGGAAGGATTCGTTACATCAATGTCTACTTATCCCGTCGACTGTTGCACCGAGAACACTTTCATGAATTGTATCCGAGCCAACAAGAGAACTCATTGTTATTGTGCTATTCTTATTGAGACCTTGCCATCCATTCTATTGCGTTGAGAAATTGCTCATCAGCCTGAGATATCTGATCTCGAGCATGCATGTCAAACGAGCTTAGTGCTGTGGAAAATTTAGTAGAGGAGATTTTAATCGATCTAATGGCAGAGAGAGTGATTTCCACAGGAGTTCAATCCTCATCGATGCAAGGAGTGCAAGCCTCCCGAGTTGCAGATGAGAAAAGAACCAAGCATCGAGATGACTTGGCAAACATGAAGTTAATCCCTTCCATCCTTCCCAACTACATCCCGCCTATGTTCGGTGTGGTGAATTGTGACAATGTTTCGAGGGATTTCAACTACACCTTGGTTACTACGTACCTCCCAAAGGGGATACGCATAGGTAAGCCTCAGCCAGATAAGATCATGCCACTAAATATCAATGACTTTAACCTAGGGGATTGCAAGAACTTCAGTATGCTCACTCCTCATAGGTATTTGAATAGGAAGAAGGGGAAGAAGTCAAGGATAATCCCCCAACCATGGACTATGGACCTCGCATAGTCCACCATCCTGAACGTGATGAAAAAACCCCATTTCGGAAGGCACCAAGAGGTTAACCAGTGAGTTAATCTCCTATTGTCGAGCTTCCATTGCGGTTACTTATGGCTAGAAAGACACATCACCGTCAATCCAACGTTGATCCATCAGATCACCGGATTGAGCATGCAGGGACCAGACCCACCAGAATTTTACTCAGGGAAGGCTACAGAATGCACCTTGGCGTAGAATATTAAAGATACATATGACGATTTGGCGAAGAGGTAGTGAGGCTACAAGGTAGCCTCCATCCAGAATGGTGCATTGTGCCTTTCTTTCTAGCTGATTGCTGGTAAGCTAGTATGGAAGAACAGACCTACGCAGGTCATAGGGTTTGTTGTTGACCTCATAGGGAAATGCGTGGAGGGGCTACAAATGAATTCTAAAAAGTACTTAGTGAACCAGCTATACCAAGATTGTCGTGAATCTCGGGATTAGGGCTATGAGTTCCATTTTAGTTGGTTGTTGATCCTCATCGCGTTCATAGCTTGGGAGATGCTGGAAGGTCTGACCTTCCATGAACTAGAGCCATATAAAACATTAGCCGTGAATTTCACTTCGCTGTGTCATTCAAGCAATATGGGAAAACAATGGAAGTCAAACGCGGTGTTCCATACCTAATACCTGCAGTTAAAGAGGGCTATTGAGGCTGTCCCTCGTATAACACTGAACAACCTGCACAGGTTCAAGCCATTTGTGAAGTTCCACACAAAAAGACATTTTATCTACATCACTGGGCACAAAGACGAACACAAATAAGTACTACAGAGTTATTAAAAAATCACAGAGGAGGACATAAAAAAAAAAAATAAGGAGTGGCCTGCAGAGCCCCTAAGCCCTGTTGTCCCCACATAACTTTCTGATCCCAAACTAATCAGAAGCTTGGTGATCACTCATGAAAGGCATGATACACCTGGAACTAGCATAAGGAAGAAGACATAAGAAGTCCAACAGTTGAGCAGTGCATCAAAAGAAGCTTCTTCAGAATCACCTGGAGGAGGAGGTGATGATGAAGTAGATAAAGAAGAGAACAATGGAAAAGAAGATCAACAGAAGAAAGGTGAAGTAACACCACCATAGAATCCCCTTGACGACACAGAGCCATCTCACAAAAGAAAGGTTTCTCTCATGAAATCCACATCGCAGAAGAAGTCAAAAGATAGTGAGACCAAGCTACGGACTGTGCTAATTCTCGATGACTTCAAATTCATCATCACAGCTGTATCAGATGCTTCGGAAGATCTCTTGCAGAGAAATGAAGATAAGCAAAAGAACATGTATGAAAAAATTGAAGCAGAACTGCGAGGGGTACATCATGCCCTTCATTCTAGCCACGCAGTGTCCATTGCGCCCCCTCCATAAGAATAAACAGAGTTGGGAGATGATCCTACCCAACTCCACAGACTAGACGATGCGACTGAAGCATGCCTTTGTCATGCACAGGAAGAAACAAAACATGCCACAGTGGCCCTGAATCAAGTACAAGAGGAAGTAATAGAGAAACGTAGGGTTGAACAGTAGGAGAAGGCTTCTCTCCAAGCAAAGTTTGAAGAGGAAAAGGTGAAGATCTAGCAAGAGAAAGAATAGTTGCTCATGGAGCAGGTTGGATTAAAAGAATCAGTCAGAAGAGTACTTCTCTCTGTGATGGGATTAGAGAAAAAGGAGGAAGACCCAGTGGAGCATCAAGTAGCACAACTTGTTGAATCCATCCAGCAGCTTCAACAAAGAATAGCAGATCTAGAGCTACAAACAGTACCAAGTACTCTGCAGGACGTGCGAGACCAAAGAGAATCCATTTCCTGGAGCATAGTTGATAGGATCAGAGAATTAGCTTTGGAATGTCAAAAACTTAGCAGTAGAAGTGTGCAGACTTATGAGTGACTTACTAAGGAGCCTGAATTGAAGACACTGGAGTCACAAATCTAGGAAGTAAAGAAACAAGCAGTGACAGTACAGGCACAGTTGAAAGAATGAAAAGATCTTAGGAACAACACACTGCTCAACACCATGTCCACACCATACAAAGCAAAGTCATGGAAGTGACTCAGAGGCTCCATCCAGTCTAGGATGAAGCTTGCCAATTGTTTGAAGAGATTAAAGGATGAGGAGTAGAGCTGGAACAAGTAGTTACTTTAGTAGAACAATGCTTAGAGGGACCTGTGAATGAGGCAGTTCTTCAGAAGTTCATTGAGCAAGAGGCCCTGGAGAAGCAGCAGGTCGAAGAATCTCGAGCTAGGCTTGAGGATTTTGAGGCAGATCTACCTAGATCAGAGTGACTTGGGACAAGTCACAGGTGAGTGTTGGGGGCCTATTGGACCTTGACCAAGTTTTGGAGATCCTTGGTCAGAATTGACCTATTTTGGGACTTCGAAATGTTGTTGAAGACAGAGTGCAAGTCAAAGTGGAGATCGCGGGATATCGATCCTTTTTTAGGGATTTTTGGGTTTTGGGATTATGTAACAGGTATGAGGATGTCGGCCCATGGGTTTACCCATGTTTAGGCCCATTTTGTAATGTATAAATATAAAGCTAGGTGATGTAAGTAAGAGGTGCGATGCTAAGTGCAAGTGTGTGATGCTAGGTGCTAAGAGCAAGTGAAGGCCAATGTGCTAAGTGAAAGTAATAGTTGTAAATTCTTTTGTGCATATTGTGTGAGACGTCCAAGGCTAAGTGCAAGTGAAGGCCAATGTGCTAAGTGCAAGTAATAGTTGTAAATGCTTTTGTGCATACTGTGTGAGACATCCAAGGCTAAGTGCAAGTGACTGTAAGAAACTTTATAAAGGCTTTGTGATGTAACCTAGCTCAGGGAAGGAGGATCTGGAGAGGTGTGCATAGATATCTTTTCCTATGCATAGTAGGACCTTTTGATGCTTTGTGCATGTAGAAGATTGAAAAAAGACAATAAGGAGAAGAAGAGTTGGTGGAGATAGCCCCAGGTTGGGGGTGAACCACATATATCCTGTGTTGTGTTTTATTTGTGCATTATGGTTGTTTTATGGTTCATATGATTAGTACTTAGTGCAATGATGTATGCTTAGATGAATATGATAGCTTAGTTCCTGATAATGTGAATATGATGCTAGATCTGATCTATGTTGATGTGCTTAGTACTTGAATGTGTTGAATCTCGTTGAATACTACGTTGTGCTATAATTAGGGTTTATTTGTGCTGTAGACATATGTTAAGTACTAATGAATGACAACTGCTAAGGGATTTGTTAGAGTATTGTAATCACATATATGTGTCCCAGCTAAGGTTGCAGACACTGGAGTCCTGCAACCATCCCTGCCTCTACCCCGGGTGAGACTTCATCGTCTTTGCAAGTGTTGCCGAAAGGGATGATAGTTAGGGTTTTGTTGGTGCGTTGTTGAAGCATTGAACCCTTGATCTTACCCTATGCCAAAAATAGGTCCACACCATATAGACAAAAGTCATGGAAGTGACTCAGAAGCTCCAACCAATCCAGGATGCAACTTGCCAACTGTTCGAAAAGATTGAAGGATGAGGAGAAAAGATGGAACAAGTAGTTACTTTAATCGAACAACACTTAGAGGGACCTATGAACGAGGTAGTTATTCAAGAGTTCATCGAGCAGGAGGCCCTGGTGAAGTATCTTGATCCAAGCTCGAGGCGTTTGAGGCAAAGCTACCCAAATTAGAGTGACTCGGGATGAGTCATAGGTCTAAGGTGAGTGTTGGGGGCATGTTGGCCCTTGACTAAGTTTTGGAGATCCTTGGTCATGTTTGACCTATTTTGGGACTTTGACAAGCTTTCAAAGGCGAAGCGCAAGTCGAAGCAGAGATCGTGGGATCTCGGCCCCCTTTTTAGGGATTTTTAGGTTTTGGGCTTATGTAATGGGTATGGGGATGTCGGCCCATGGGTTTATCCATATTTAGGCCCATTTTGTAATGTATAAATATAAATATAGGTGATGTAAGTAAGAGGTGTGATTCTAAGCAAAAGTGTGTGATGCTAGGTGCTGAGAGCAAGTGAAGGCCAATGTGCTCAATGCAAGTAATAGTTGTAAATTATCTTGTGCATACTGTGTGAGACTTGCAAGGCTAAGTGCAAGTGACTATAAGAAATTGTGTAAAGGCTTTATGCTATAACTTAGCTTGGGGAAGGAGTATTAGGTGAGGTGAGCGCAGATCTCCTATCCTATGTAGAGTAGGACCTTTTGATGCTTAGTGCATGTAGAAGATTGACAGAAGACAATAAAGAGAAGAAGAGTTGGTGGACGTAGCCCCAGGCTGGGGGTGAACCACGTATATCCTGTTTGTGTTTTCTTTGTGCATTATGGTTGTTTTATGGTTCATATGATTAGTGCTTAGTGAAATGATGTACGCTTAGATGGATACGATAGCTTAGTGCCTAATAATGTGAATAAGATGCTAGATCTGATCTATGTTGATGTGATTAGTGCTTGAATGTGTTGAATCTTGTTGAATACTGTGTTGCACTGTAATTAGGGTTTATCTACGATGTAGACAGAGGTTAAGTACTAATGAATGACAACTGATAAGTGTTCTGTTAGAGTATTATAATCACAGATATGTGTCCCAGCTAAGGTTGCAGACACTGGATTCCTACAACCACGGCTGCCTCTACCTTGGGTGAGACTTAATCTGCTTCACAGGTGTTGCCTAAAGGTTCGGTAGTTAGGGTTTTATTGGTGCATTGTTGAAGCGTTGAACACTGGGTCTATCCCTATGCCAACAAAGAGCATGAACAACATCTGAGGATGGTGTTGCAGGTTCTAAGAGAGCACCAATTGTATGCCAAGTTGAGCAAGTGCTCGTTTTATCAAAAAAAAATCCATTACTTGGGGCATATTATTTCGAAGAATGGGATAGTTGTAGATACTGAGAATATTGAGGCCATCAGAGAATGGTCAACTCCAAAGAACGTGACATAAGTTAGATCCTTTATGGGTCTAGCTGGTTATTACAAAAGGTTTATCGTAGGGTTTTCGAGGATAGCTCATCCTATCACTTCCTTGCAAAGGAAGGGGAATAAGTTTCAGTGGACAGAGGATTGTGAGAGAAGCTTCCAGCAATTGAAGCAACTGTTAACTAGTGCTCCAATCCCGAGGATTGCAGATCCGAATGAAGACTTTGTAGTGTTTACAGATGCATGCAAAGAAGGACTGGGAGGAGAACTCAGTTAGAATGGATTTGTAATATGTTATGAATCCAGAAAGATGGAGGAGCACGAAAGGAACTATGCAACTCATGATTTGGAGTTTCCATCCATAGTACATGATCTAAAGAAATGGAGACATTACCTCATAGGAAGGAGGTTTGAACTGAGAACATATAACAATGGTTTGAAATACATGTTTGATCAATCAACCTTGAATGCTAGGAAGAGTAGGTGTCTAGAGTTTCTGTGTGAGTACAAGTTTGATATCAAGCATATCAAAGGAAAGGAAAATAAAGTGGCCAATGCACTCAGCAGAAGAGTACACGAATTACATGCTACAACCATTAGCATGTACTGAACTAATATATGGGGAAAAATTTCAAAGGCTACAAATATAGATTTGCAGTACAAGGATTTGGTAGCAAAGATACAACAAGGTAAGATGCCACAGAAAGTGGAGAATTATAAGTTGGAAACTGACAGAATACTTCTGTACAAGAACAAAATTTGTGTACCTAATGTCCAAGACTTGAAACTTATGATTTTGCATGGAATGCATAATGTACCTTATGTTGGGCACCCTGGATATCATAAAACCGTGGTAGTAGCCAAGAGCCATTACTTTTGTCCAGGTATGAAGAAATATATTGTTGAATACATTTCCAGATGTATGGAGTGCCAGAAGGTTAAAGATGAGCATAGACACCCAGTAGGGTTGCTGCAACCTTTACCCATTCCTGAGTGGAAGTGGGAAATGGTGACAATGTATTTCATCATGGGATTGCCAAGAACATGAAAGCATCATGATTCAATCATGGTGGTGGTGGAAAAGCTTACGGAAGTTGCCCATTTTATTCCACTAAATACTACTCACAAGGCATCATATGTTGCTGATATTTTTATGAGGGAAGTAGCATGATATCACGATATTGCCAAGACAATTGTGTTTGACAAAGACCCAAAATTTGCCTCAAATTTTTGGAAAGGGTTATTCAAGGGGTTCAGAATGAATCTAAACTTTAGTACAACCTATCATCCTAAGTTTGATGGGCAGACATAGAGGGTGAATCGAGTAATAGAAGACATACTAAGGATGTATGTGATGGACAAACCATAAGAATGGGAAGACTACCTACATTCGGTAGAATTCACATACAACAATGGGTATCAAAAATCGTTGAAGATGAGCCCATTTGAAGCACTTTATGGTAGAAAGTGAAATACTCCAGTAAGTTGGGATAATCCAGTTGACAGGGCAGTAGTTGGGCCAAAGTTTCTCAAGGAAATGGAAGAACAAATGTTAAAAATTAAGCAAAATTTGAAAGCTTCCCAAGACAGGCATAAAAGTTATGCTAATAAAAAAAGAACCCACAGAGAGTTTAAAGTGGGAGAACATGTTTTCCTGAAAGTGAAAGCCAATAGAAGTTCCCTTAAGCTGGGAAATTGTGCCAAGTTGGCAACTAGATTTTGTGGGCCATTTGAAATCCTAGAAAGGATTGGGCCAGTTGCATATATGCTTGCATTACCTGTATCCATGACTGTACATAATGTGTTTCATGTTTAATTGCTTAAGAAATATATACCTGATGCTAATCATGTAATTGATTGGAATGTGATTCAGGTGGAGTAAGAAGGTGTCTTGCAAGTGCATCTTGTGCATATATTGGACCAGAAAAGAAAATAACTCTGGAATCGATCCATAGGGCTTGTAAAGGTCCAATGGACCTGGTACGGTCTTGAGGACGTGACATGGGAGCATAAGGATGCTATGCAGGAAGAATACCCGCATATTTTCAAATATTTTGAAAATCTGTTGATGCTGTGTAAAGAGTTTCACTGAGGACAGTGCAAAAATAAGAGGAGGGGATTTTAATATCCCCCCGTAGTGCCCCATTTATATTTTGAATTATAATCATGTTTATCAATTGTAATCATGTTTTGTAGGCTGATGAGTCAAGTATTGATAAGTTGGTGGGCTTACATGTTTATTAGGCCGAAGAGTGTAAGTATTAAGGCCAGAAGCTTGATTTTGTATATGTAATTATGAAAATCATTAATATAATATATGAACATCATTGTGTGTAGACCGACCATGAAGAAAGAGTGATGGGGGACTAAGCTTCCATGGGGTGGGTAAGGGAAAAAGGGGTTGAAAGGTTGGAAAGAGGGGCTAAGCTTAGGGGATTAAGTCCTTGAGAATAATATTTTTATTATTATTCTAAAGTTGTGTGACAAAACATGTTTTTATCCTAAGTCATGGGAGAGGAAAAGCATGTAGCTCCAAGTGTGAAAAAGGGAACGCATGCAGCTCCAGGAAGAAAAGTGTCAACCTGGGCACATGCAGTTAAAAGCTAAAGCGTCAGTTGATTTTGGGGTTCCTCCTCCATTTTGTCGTCGGTTGTTTGAAACCGGGAATTTCATCTGATTTCTACATGCATACCCTCACTCATCTTTGAAACCCGAAGTCTGTGATATTTTCTCAAGAAGTCGATACACCCTTTGTCTGAACTGTCAATTCTATGTTCGACCTCTACGTGGATTTCTTGTCACGCATCCTGAAACCAAGAATTCCATCTGATCTCTGCATGCATACCCTCATGCATCTCTGAAACCCGGAGCCTATGATGTTTTCTCAAGAAGTCGATACACCCTTTATCTGAACCGTCTAGTTTGTGTTCGACCTCTGCATGGATTTCTTGTCACGCATCCTGAAACCGGTGTTACTTGAACCATGTTGTGTCTTAGTGACCCGTTTCCATTTTTCTAGACATCCACACCCAATTTTCCTTTTGTTGTTGTCACCCGTGAGTTAACCAAAAGATGTTGTTGTTGTTGTTATCCTGAATTTGTGGGAATTGAGTTGAAAACTGGTTGAAGAACTGGGTTGTCAGGCCCATGGTAGAAGAGGCAGGTTTTCAGGCCTGTAAGCAGCTCTCTCTAGGTGAGAGAGTCTGCTAGGAAGCATTTTTCTCCCAGAGAGAGTCCAACACCAGCTATGGAGCTCTAAGAATTCCTGATTTGACCTATTGCCAAGACCCAGAAAGGGAGGTGAAGCACCGATGGAATGTGCTTGTGAAGGTGTATACTCTCAGGTGGAACGGGCATGTGGGGAATGAGAGTCCGTGAGTAGTGGGCGTAAGAAGGCTCCTAGAGAGAATCCTTCCGGTTGTATTGTGCAGCTTTCCTGTAACCTCAACCTAGTCTAGGATTCCCTTGCCCTGGGTGGAGCTTGGTCCTAGCTCGGGGGTGACCTACTATTGAGCATGATGAGCAGCGTGGTCTAAGGCTGGGAGGTTCGTGGAAGGTATGCACGTGGTTGGTGGAGTTACTACAGTTTCAAAGATAAGTATATTCATGTGTTTAATTTCAATTAAAATGCATCTCTATGATGCTTGCAATATTATCATGTATTCCGTTGCAATCATGAGTTACTGTTAATTCCATTATTTCTGTATGTTAGTAGTAATCCCATGATTACTCTGTATTGTTTAGTTAAATGTGTTAATTTTATTTAATGCATGTTATATACATAAGTATGAGAATGTTTCTGCATAGTAGCATTTCCCGACAGTGGGGTTGATGGTCGAGGATGCTACAAGTTTCTTGTAGGGATATTTGATCTCGAGTTGGAGGTGACTTGTATTTTTTATGACAACCAAAGTTGTATAAAGTTGTCTGAGAACCCTTTGTTTCCTGACAAGTCCAAGGAAATCGAGATAAAGTATCATTATATCCAAGATCTAGTGCAAATAGAAGTTGTGAAGCTCCATTATATTGACACAGACGAGTAGATAGAAGATGCATTGAGCAAGCCTCTATCAAAGGTAAAGTTTGAATACTTCAGGGACAAGCTTGGCATGGTCCATAAGGAATTCCCTCATAAGAGGGAGTGATGAGTAACATATGCGATTCTTGGGGTAGTAGCTTACAAAGTGTGGAAATAATGGGTAGTCATTCACATACACGTCAGTTTCCCAGGCTCCATATGGATTGGGTAGTATCACAGTTTTGTGTGTGAACTAGCTCAAACTGAATAGTTTCCCAGACTCCGTAAGGATTGGGTAGTAGCATAGTTTTGTGTGTGAAATGACTCAAATTGAATAGTTTCCCAAACTCCATAAGGATTGGGTATTAGTGTAGTTTTGTGTGTGAACTGACTCAAGATGATAAATTTCCCAGAATCCATGTGGATTTGGTAGTATCACAGTTCTATGCAAACTAGCTAGTTTCCTAGCTTTGAGTGAGCTATATGAAGTCTTGTAACGACATAAGGTTTGAAAGGACGTCGATACCCATAAGTTCTCAGAGGACAACGAGGCTATGCCCGCTATAGAAATGCTACATGTGGTGATGAGGCCCCAGATGCATGACTGTGACATGACCATTAGATAGTCTATGTGTGACTATGACAGAGCTAATGTATGGCTATGATGGTGACTGTGATATATTGATTCATAAAATATTCTATTTGTGACTATGATAGAGCCAATTCGGCTACGATGGTGATATTTCTGGCATGATCTATTTGATCATGAGATAGCCTATGTGGATATGGTGATGCTACTTATAGACTGGTCTGCAAGACCATGTGAGTATTTCCCATGCCATGTGAGATGGATGGATGTGATTGAGATCATTACATGAAGAAAATAATAGTTAATACCTCCCTAGCTAAGAGGGAGTGTTGATGTTTTAGAAGCCATGGGAGGTGTTAACCCTCAGTATAACCTTTGTACTTAGAGTAGAATATTCCAGAAGAAAGAGAACCATTAAAAAGATCTGGAAATACCCTAGAAGAGAAGTCGACCCAAGATGATTAATAATAAAGTAATATAAGGCTCCAGAAAGTGAGGTCGAACCCACATGAAAAGACACCCTAGTATAAATAGAGGCTAGACACTCCTCATTTGTACACACTCACTCACTCACTCAGCTAAGGTGCAAATTTAAGGAGAAACAGTTGCAACAGAAAGAGGAAAAAGTCTGGAGAGGGTAGTGCAAATATGTTCATGGTTTAACCTCAATCTTTCTGGTAGCTCTCTTGTGCGCTTCTCTTGGTAAAGGTACACTTCTATTGGTAGAGGTACGCTCTCTTGGTATTGTTTTTCTGCTGCATCAGAATCAGTATTTCTGGTTAGGGTTTATCTATTGGTTCTAGTGAACTTTGCTGAATCTATCTAAGAAAAGGTTATTATTCTTGGGGGTGGCATGTGTAAGTGCATATGGTTTAGTGACAATGATATGACATTGTTTATGGTTAAACAAGCATACCAAAATTTAAACATATTCTTCTCTCTCCCTCTCATACTCTCAGACATTCTAGTATCTCTCCTTTTCTCTCTCTCCCCCCAATATCACTCTTGTT
>JZKD02S1734178.1:58478-82058 GCA_000966675.3 Picea glauca | reverse complement strand
TTGTGACTCCCATCATCACTTTCATATTTTGACAATTTATATCAATGATAATTGAAATTATTTCCAAAAATATATTACCATATATCCAAAAATAGTGTGTTGTCCAAAATTTCAAAAGTCAATTGTTCTCAACAATCAATAAATAAAAAAACTTAAGATCCGTATTTGCCACTCTGGGAGGAAATATTTCCCTTGTTGTTGCTATTACCTTTTGATATCTCTGAATTTTCCTTAGGTTGTGTGGAGCCTTTAGGTGTAATCTGACTCATCACATCAGAACAATCATCTCTCAAATGCATGCAAGAGGACGAAGATTTAGCATAATCATTTGAGGGTGAGGAAGGGGAAGCATTGACTTTTCTTTTGTCAAGGGAATGGTGGGCCTCAGTTTTTAACATTTTTATTGCATGGGAAGACTGTACTGGTGAGTGGACATGAGAAGCTTGGACAATTTGATTAACAGGTGAGGGGTAGGTAGATACAAGTTAGGCTAGCCACAATGTTGGGAGACTGTCGGGTGGACAATATCTTTCCATCCATCGTTTTCAGGGATTTCAGGTTGTAGTGAAACATGAGGGGGTACTAGGATACCAGGGACCTAGGGCTTGGAAGGGAGGCCTTTCAGGCCTAGGTTGTGTTATCATCATAACAATTGTTTGATGGGATCCAAGTCTCAAGCTTTACATTAAAGAGTAGACAAGTTGAAGACAAGGTTGAAATCCAAAGGACTGTTACATGGGACCAAATATGTCATTTGGGACTCTATTTATAGTGAAGTTGCTAAGTTCAGGGAATACTTGAATTTCATTGATGAAAAATATAGCATGGCCATCAAATCCAGGAGTAGATGCACTATTGTGAGTGAAACACTAGAAAATAAACCCTTGGAATGGGCTCAGAATGCTATAAATAGGTTGAATTCCATCCCCACTGCTGAACTTCAAACCGTTGGGGTCAAATCCAGGACTACATTGATCATTTGGGCCAAAGGAGTCATTGTCAAGCATAACTTGCTTAAATCAGTCCAAACCAAGCCCATGTAGATGGAGCAAAGCATATAGGAATTCAAAGATCTATTTGAAGAGTTTTTCATCAAAGGCCTCCCATCATTTTGGGATGGAAAAGGGAAATTGCATGATAAGGAGGAATACAACTCTCACCTATCCCAATGTAGAATGGATCACTCCAAGTTTGAAAGCTCGGAGGAAAACTTGAAGGGGACAAATCTAGTGGAAAATTTGACCACAAATTTTGAGGTCTTAAATCAATTCGAGACAGTGAATATCGGGCTACCAACCATGACTTATGCCACTTGCAATGACTTGGAGATCCTGATAAAGGAAATGATGGATTACGATATCCCTTTCGACTTCCAGTGGAAAGAGATAGTGTGGCTAGGAAAGAAAAAAAGCAATTTTCCAGGAACCAACAAATAGCCTCCAAGTGTCACCAGATTGGCGATTTCGACAAAAGATCAAATCAATACAAATGGAGAATATAGAACCCGAAGAGTTAGATACATTGGTCATGGATACATGAAACATTTTTTTTAATCATTGTAAATCGGGTCACATACCGAGATTGTCAATTGAAATTATTGAAGTTGATTTTAGAAGCTGAAACATTTCAGTTCAGCCATTGTAATAGAATTGTATACATGCTAGAAGTCCAGAATGAATTAATGTTGGCAGAAGTGAAAGGGATCCTTTTAGTTGTTTCTAAACTCAATTGTAATTTTCTAGAGCTGAATTGAATACATATGCAGAAGCTCTTGAAGTCTCTATGAAAAGATTCTAATGGTGGTGATATGAGTTTTTTCTCCTTTCATTGTATGCATTTCTAGTGTTCTTTAATTCCATTTACATTTTCTTCTATTTAAATTGGAGAGTCAAAGGCCTATAATTCATCTTGTGATGCTCTCGTCTTAAGCAATTTAAACTGTGTAATTTTCTTCCTAGCTAATTTAGAATTCATTTTAGTAATGCTCTGATGCAGTTATTTATTTTCTCTTTCTTCTTACACTTTTCTTAAATACAATTTACAGTTTAGATTCATTGCCTCATTTAGCCTTTATCCTCTAGATAGTTCTACCAGCCAATCATTGTTTTCATTAACTTTCAGAATTTCGACTCCATAGCCCTAAGTGTCCCTCCCCTTCCTTGCCAACAACTTTATAAAAACCCCCAAAGCAAACTAAATCTAGCCATCGATTTCCAAAGAAATATCAAGTGACATGAGAGAGCCCTCTCTGAGTTGAGCATGATAGTTCCCACCTCTAAAGTAGGTTGAAATAATTACCTCTGTTGTTTTTATATCAGACATAAATTTTTTACAGAGTGCTAATATTTTGGCGTCATTGCCGAGGAATGAAAGAGAAATATTCCTTGGGAGAAGAATGAATTAAATATTTAGTTTTGATCCCTGAGGGTGAAAGTGGATCAAATACCTTATTGGCTGAGATTAGTTTTTCCATGGTGACTCCGTTACCAAGAGACCAGTTGCACCAAGCAGTGTAAGCTAGAAATCCTGGCTCCCAAGAGAATTCACACCAGGAGAAACCCAGACCCAGAAGCTGCAATCCCTGTGTTTGATCCTGAAAAGATTGTACATAAAAGAAAATAAAAGCAAGTAATCCCAGTGCTGTGTTTGGAATGATATCTATCCTTACCTATAGATGGAGTGACGACCATTGCAGACCTTGAGTTTGATGTAAAATTTGAACAAACTCTGTTCAGAACTAAATCTGAATATTGTTTGAGTGAGATCATATTTGGCGAAAAGAGATTCCAAGATTTGATTTTAGCTGCATCTACGAATCCCATAGTGATTCACACTCAAAACCAACAGCCAACTCTACCCCTCACAACAACCATGGCATCTAGATTTTCTCCTCTTGTACTGCCCGCTCAACTACATGATTTACCTCGAGAGTATAATTTAAGGATTAAAATATATGATGTTGAAGGTAGCATGTCAGCTCAGAAACCTCTAGAATGGTTCAATGAATTTATATACTTGGAAGAATTAGAGTTTGAAGATGCAAAAATGAGACTGTTTTCACAAAGCCTTGTAGGAGAAGTGAGGAAATGGTTCAGATCTCTTCCAACAGGTAGTATCATAAATTTTAAGGCCTCTAAAACCAATTTTCTTACAAAATGGGGAAACAAGAAAAATCCCCTTCAGTTGTTAACTCAGTATAAAAACATGAGCATATCACCTGATGAAACAGTGCAAGAGTTTTCAGCCATATTTGTAAAGGCCTATAATTTGATTCCTACTATGGTAACCCCCCCCCCTAAAGATTCTCAACTCATATATGTTGATTCCTTTGAAAGTGATTTTTCTTTGTTATTGAGAGAATGAAGATCTTCTTAATTAGATGACATGATGACTGATGCCATAGAGGTCAAAGTGAATCTAATGGCTTCAGGAAAGATCAAATCTAACTCTGGAAGGGACATGAACAATGATCTAGATAAGGAACAACCTTCAACCTCACAAACGTCAGAATAAAGGCTCGAATCGATGATGAGAATGATGGAGAGAATGGATTTAGAAAATAGGCCTAATCCTAGAGAACAAGTTGATGGTCCACCTAGAAATTCGAGGAGACCAACAATCCCACAAATCATACAAAGAGAACAAAGAAATTAGTGGAATCAAGGAAATCAGGTGAATCAAGGAAATCAAGGGGATCAACAAATAAGGCCTCCTTTTAAAAATAATGATGTAAATGAGAAATATGAAGGATATTTTGAAGACAACATGAATTTATGTGATAATAAAGAAACATAGGTGTTTTTGACTAAAGAAGGGCATGACTAGTTCATGGATGCAAGATGAAGAGGAAAGGTTATCAATAGAAAGGGAATATTACCAAGCAGGATTGTAGGATGACATCATGCAATTCCAGAAACAATACAATCATTGAAATTAGAGAGTTCCTGAAAACCCCCCAAAGGGAAATTCTCCAAAAGGAAACCCCACCAATGAAGCTCATATTAACATACCCTCTTCAAGTCAACCCAAAAAGGATTCTGCTGCAAAGGGTAATGTAGAAAAAGGAAATCATAAAGAATATTCTTAGAAGAAAATATTAGATGCAAGGAAAGAAATAGTCACCAAAGAGGTAGAGAAAACCTCATCCTCCTTTAATTTTGAAAGTGATATTACCAAGATTAAAATTTCTATGCCATTCAATGAATTAATCAAGAATAGTNTGATGATGAGGAAAAGACATCGTTCACAACTCCATGGGGAACATTCATGTATGCCAAGATGCCTTTTGGACTCATGAATGCAAGGGAAACATTTCAAAGAGCTATGGACATATATTTTGCTAATGAAAAAGACAAATTCATTGTTATCTACCTAGATGATATCACTATGTATTTTGTTTCGGATGAAGAACACCTCAAGCATCTAAGAAGGGAATTTCAGAAGTGTAGAAAGTTTGGAATCTTGTTGAACCCTAAAAAGTCAAATTTTTCTATGGAAGAAGGAAGGATGTTGGGTCACATTATTTCAAAAGAGGGAATAAAGGTATATCCCAACAAAGTTGAGCGAATTTTAAAAATTGGCATACCCAGAAGTAAAAATGAGGTACAATCTTTCCTGGGAAAAGTGAATTTTCTAAGGAGGTTTATCCTTAATTTGGCTGAAATCATAAAGTATATTACGAACATGCTCAAGAAAGGAATGAAATAAAGTGGACCCCTGAAGCCAGAGAATCCTTTGAAGACATCAAAATGGCATTGACCAAGGCTCCAGTACTGGGCAACCCAAATTTTGAAAAGGACTTCAGATTGTTCTATTTTTCCTCAGAGCACACAATTGTTGGTGTTTTATTACAGAAAGATGAGAAAAATTTTGAGAAGCCCATTGCATATTAAAGCAAGACATTGAGGGATGCCCCTTTGAATTATGATATTATGGAGAAGAAAGAATATGTGCTAGTCAAAGCCTTGAAATAATTTAGAGTTTACATCTTGCATTCCCATACTATTTCTTATGTGTCTATTATTTCTATAAAAGACATCTTAACCTAACCTGATATTGAAGGAAAGAGGGGTAAATGGATAGCAGTGTGGTTAGAGTATGACCTTGATATCAAACCCACCAAGTTGATCAAGGTACAAGGGCTTGTGAAGCTAATGGCACAAACAAATTGTGAACTCTTAGGAATAAATTTCATGGTTGACTTGTCAACAGGTGTAGAGGAAGAGAGAACTCCTCAGATATCCTCGAAATTTCTTGACTCCCCGTGGTATGAAAAAATCATTTATGTATTGATGAATCTACAGTCTCCTTCTGAATTGAGTAAAACAAAGGCTAGATTATTAAAGATGAAACCAACAAATTTTTGTATAGTAAATCAGTCTCTGTATTGGAAAGATCCAAGGGGGAATTTTGTTGAGTTGTTTGTTGGAAGAAGAAGATGAGAAGAACATCGAATAATTTCATAAGGGTGACTATGGAGGACACCATTATTGGAAAACCACTATGCACAAGATTTTGAGGGCTGGGTTTTATTGGCCTAGCATTTTTTTTATGTCTATAAAGAGGTTTCAATATGTCATGAATGACAAATTTTTGATGGGAAAAGAAAATTGCAACCTCTTCCCTTGAAACCCATCTCTATTGAGACACCTTTCAGATAGTGGGGCCTTGATTTTATAGGAGAAATACATCCACAATCCTCAGCTCAACACAAGTGGATTACAACAACAACAAATTACTTCACTAAGTGGATTGAGGCAGTTCCCACCAGGCAGGCAACATATGTTGTTATCATCCATTTTTTAGAAGGTAATATTTTGTCCAGGTTTGGATGCCCAATCAAGATCATAACAGATAATGCAACAACATTCAAGTCCAAGAAAATAGATAATTTTTTTAGTGATTACAATATTACCCTTTTCCATTATACATCTTACTACCCTCAAGGAAATGGGTTGGTTGAGTCCTAAAATAAAATCTTATTCAGAATTATCAAGAAACCGTTGCAAGATAACAAAAAGGATTGGCACAAAATACTCATCCATGAACTATGGGCTAACATAATCACCTCAAAGAGATCTATTTCCACCCCACATTTTTAGGTTGTTTATGGCACAGAGGCTATTTTTCCTACTGCATTGGGATTGCCAGTGATGATGTTGTTACATGAACAAGATGCAGAAACAAATGCCACTCAAAGAATAAAGGATGAACTAATCAGTGTCCAACAAACTAGGGAAAAGGCCTTCAACAATGCTCAACTACACTAAGAAAAGATCAAAAAAGGTTTTGACAAGCATACCAAAGTGGATGATTTCAAACTAGGAGACTTGGTACTAAGATAGGATGCCAAAAATGAAGATAAGGGAAAACATGGGAAGTTCAACCATCTATGGTTGGGACCATTCAATATTGCAGCATACCGTGGAAGTAATGTCTACCTACTACTGGAGAGTAATGGAGACATCGTTATAGGAGGTCCTGTGAATGGAAGGTTACTCAAACAATATATTGTTTAAAGAATCATCACCTCTTCCATTCATTGTACATAATCATTTTTGTGTTTTATTTTTGCATGAAGAAGTTGAAATAAAAGAAGCATAGTTGAAGCTCGAGGTGAAAGCCCTGAGCTATGCTGGGTCAATTTTGAGTTTTTGAATAAAGGTTGGTATATTTAGATTCTAGTAATAAATCATAGCCCAATGGGTAGGCACTTGGTCTACCATTCTTTTCTACCTCGCAGGGAGGATAACATCCCTAGTTGGAGCCTATGTTATCACCATAACAATTGTTTTATGGGATCCAAGTCTCAGGATTTAGTGAGGGAATAAACCGGTGTGGAGACATGATATATTGGAGGATGGGCCCACACCTCGCAAAAAAGGGCTAAACCTATAAGAGGCACAGATTTGATGGGACACGACAGACCACATATCTCAGGCACCATAGATCAACGGTCAGTAGCCATATCGGGCGGAGAACTAGCGTGGGATTTAATTATTTGAAGGTGGGACAATGGAAATATTATGGTTTTGCCTCAAGACCACATGGTGCTACCATATGCATATCGGGGTGAAAAGTGGTCTACCCCAAACCGCTTTGCCTCGTCCCCGATGTCGAGAAGCGTATATAAGGAAGGGGACCCTCATCATTATTTTATGTTTATCAAATCATTTGAAATGTTGAAAGTGGAATGACCACTCCAGTCGAACCTAAGCTCAACAATACACCAAATTCACATGTTTTATGCTCATTCGTAGGTATTTTTAATCATCACCATGGATCCCATCGTTTTGTCCGTAACAGAGAAAGATCCCCCGCTAAGCGAAGAAGCCCTAATTGACACAAAATCTGATGTGTTTGATACCAAAATAAATGTCTCACCCATATTTGCATCCAGAGCCAATTTTCCAGATCATGTAGGGAGACAAATACCCTTTCTCAAAGTGGTCCAAGACTCCATAGTCTCTTACGTCATCGAAGTCGCCTTCCCTTTCCCAGAATTCGTCAGCTGGGGCATTGAGCAATACTCACAGGATGAGAGGGTCATTTTAAATAGGTTAGGGTCAGAGGTCTTGTGTAGAATAGATTTCCTATCTGTTCGATACACCCTTGACATACCAAAGTCCCCTTCCACAATGTATGAAACCTTCGATGAAGAAAAGATAGTCACAATTTACAGGGAATGTTCCCCCGAGGTAAAAAACATATTTTTGCAAACAATTGTCAAAACCAAGCAGTATTTTGAGAGTCTGTCCATGAATGAATGTAAATTCCATGGTTATTGAGATCCAGTAGGATTGTTCCATACGTAATCCGATTTTAGGTCTAGATAATGACAAATATGTAGTTGAGGTCATGCTGGGTTTTTTGTTAACCTTTTTTCAGTCAGAATCCAGTCAACCAGTCTGTATCAGTTTTGATAAATTCATAACTAATAATATACAAAAACAACTAGTGAAATTCCAATCACTAAGTCACTTCAGGTATTACACATACTTGTTGAAGATGTTCCTGGAGACAAACAAGAATGAGAATCAATATTTATAGGAAAGAGTAGATAAGTTGAAGACAAGGTTGAAAGGAAAAGGACTGTTGAAAGGGGCCAAACACGTCATATGGGACTCCATTGCTGCTGAAGTTGCTAATTTCAAGGTATACTTGAATTTCATCGATGAAAAACATAGCACGGCCATCACATCTAGGAGAAGATGCACTATTGTGAGTGAAACGCTAGCAAAGAAACCCTCAGAGTGGGCTCAGAATGATATAAATATGTTGAATTCCATCCCCACTACTGAACTTCAGACCATTGGGATCAAAGACAGGACTACATTGATCATTTGGGCTAGAAGAGTCATTGCCAAGCATAACTTGCTTAAATCAGTCCAAACCATTGCAATGTAGATGGAGAAGATCATACAAGAATTCAAATATCTATTTCAAGAGTTGTTCATCAAAGGATTCCCATCATTTTGGGATGGAAAAGGGAAATTGCATGATCAGTAGGAATACCACTCTCACCTTTCCCAATGAAGAATGGATCACTCCAAGTTTGAAATCCTGGAGGAAAACTTGAATGGGACAAATCTGGTGGAATATTTGACCACAGATTTTGAGATCTTAAATAAGTTCAAGACCGTGAATATTGGGCTGCCAACCATGAATTATGCCACTTGCATTGAACTGAAGATCCTGATAAAGGAAATGATGGATTATGATATCCATTATGACTTGCAATGGAAAGAGATAGTGCAGCTAGGCAAGAAAAAAAGCAATTTTCCAGGAACCAACAAATAGCCTCCAAGTGTCACAAGATTGGTGGGTTCGACATAATATCAAAGCAATAAAGATGGTGAATATAGAATCTGAAGAGTCAGATAAATCGACTGTGGATACATGAAGCACTTTTGTTTAATCATTGTAAATCGATTCACATACCAAGACTGTAAGTTGAAATTATTGTAGTTGGTTTTAGAAGCTGAAACATTTTAGCTCAACCTTTGTAATCGAATTTTATAAATGCTAGAAGTCCTTAATGAATTAATGTTGGCAGAAGTGCAAGGGTACCTTTTAATTGTTTCTGAACTCAATTGTAATTTTTGGAGCTAAATTGAATACATATGAAGAAGCTCTTGAAGTCTCTATGAAAAGATTCTAATGGTGGTGACGTGAGTTTTGTCTCCTTTAATTCTATGTATTTCCTGTGTTATTTAATTCCATTTAAATTTTATTCTTTTTAAATTGGAGATTCAAAGGCCCATAATTCATCTTGTGATGCTCTCGTCTTAAGAAATTTAAACTGTGTAATTTTATTCCTAGCTAATTCAGAATTCATTTCAGTAATGCTCTGATGCAGTTATTTTTTTTCTCCTTCTTCTTACACTCTACTTAAATACAATTTACAACTCAGAGTCATTGACTCATTTAACCTTTATCCTCTATAGAGTTCTACCGACCAATCATTGTTTTCATTCGCTTTCCGAATTTTGACTCCATAGCCCTAAGTGTCCCTCCCCTTCCTTGCCAACAACTTTATAAAAACCCCCAAAACAAAATAAATCTAGCCACTGATTTACAAAGAAATATCAAGTGACATGCAAGAGCCCTCTCTGAGTTGAGAAATCTAGTGCATAGCTCTAAATTAGGTTGAAACAATTACCTCTGTTGTTTGTCTATTGGTTGGACAAAATTTACAAACTACTAATAGGTTGGACCATTCCTTGCCCAATCTAGTTAACAAATCCAGCTTGAAATAGATGGCCTAACTCTTGCGAGTATGCATCAAAGTGTATAGAGAACCTTGGCCTTCTAGGGTCCTTATTCCAATTTACTCTTCCTCTGTTACCCCGACCATGGCTACCTCTGCTGAAAAAGATCATTCCTGTATGGATTATTGATTAGCAAATAGTTTCTTCAACAACCATACATGACAACTCTTTTAAATATGAAACAAAATTTGGCTCAACAACATAATATCAGACTCATGCAATCCAAACCATAGAAATTGTTTAATTCTTGTCAATGAGCAAGGGGTGAACAAGGGTTCTGGGATATGTGAGGGATTGTATTGAGAAAAAAGTGTTAAAATGAGGGGGAAAAGATCATGATTACTTCTCACAACATCTAACAAACAATTGTATTGTAAATCAAAAGAATATATCACTGTAATTTATCCCTGTGCGATACTCTAACTATCATAATACATAATTTATCTTAACTATAATTAAATTTTAAGAACATGGAGTGGATAGTGAATATCGGAAGGCGAGGCGAGTTGTAATGCACGAAAAGTGAAATAATGGTAGGGAAAAAAATGAATATTGTAAGAAAAACTAATTAAGTAATCCATAAAAACAATTCAGTATCCAATACAAATGATCCAACACCAATTAAACAATTATTGTGTGTTAAAACGTGTTCACTGTCCCACATTTAAATATTCAAACTTTTTTCATTAACATAGTGTAACATCATACTCTGAATCACTATGCCTTTCAACCATCCTGTTAATAGAATTATTGTTTCTTTTCATTTACTTCTTTTTTTATTTAAAAGAAATTCCACAGGAACACACAGTCATATTGTATCATCTCTATCGAGCATATATTTCTATAGAATATCAACCAATTCCTAGAATTTGTAATTTCCCAAATCAAACATAGAAACAGGTATTTTCCTGAGTTGAACAAACTTTTAAAACTTTCCCGATCCCATTCTTTGGACAATATTAATCAATTAAATTTGTAATGAAACCATACTACAAAACCCGTACTTCATATCTGATGGTGCAATAGAACAAAATTATGCACGATGTCTCCATAAACCATACACAGTAAACAACCAAGTTAGAATCATCAACTTTCCAACTTGCAATAATCCCGACCGAAAAAAATTAAGCACACAACAACCACCAACTTCAATTTATACCACGTTGTATGAACACACAGACCAAGGCATAACGAAAATAGGCATCCCTATGAATATACATTACCGTTTACTCCCAATCAACCAATTTACTAAAAAATGAGCTAAGTTATATATGCAATTATCACAACAAAAGGAGACAGTGACTGTATACCAATTTGTATTCCCAATTACAACTTTCCAACAAGCTGATCAAACATAGATGAGAAAATACTTAAAGAAAATGTCATAACCACTCAATGAACATATGTCAGTCAACAAGATAACTGACAAGAGTGCGACTGGCCATGGTTATCGAAATTAGGCTCTGTAACCATGAACACAAGAAATAATCAAGAGTTTGCTTGGTCACCAAAACACAGGGAGACTGGAGGTCGACCATATCAACAGTAGGTGGGAAACCTTCGAAACAAGCATGGTGGAACCACAATAGTTTATAAATATAATCTTGTAAAATAATGTGACAGCTCAACACCAGGTAGGGTAGGAAATGATGCAGAGGAGCAGAGATTGCTCACTGGATAGTGACCAATACCAAGAATGCGCAGAGGCATAAACCTCATGATTTTCCCAATAGCTGAACCAATTTATAACAATGCTAATGGAAATGTGGACCCCAGGTACTACCAAGAACCATAAATCATTCTTCTTGGTATAATGGCCACCCCATAACCAACTATGTTGATGCCAATACCAAGAATGCGCCCACAACCAGGTGAAAAACACACGAACATGGCTCTAGAGGATACACAGTGACCATACACAACAATGCCATAAAAAATGAATATAGCCGGGTATGGTTACCGTTAATTGTTAGGAGGCATCCAAAAAGGCTAAAGAGAGAGAAACCCTCCAACAAAACACCCATAAATACTTAAAAAAAGAGTGAGCCATCACAGTTTCCACCACACAGAACAACCAATGAAATCACAACTTCAACCATCAATTTTTCCATTTGCAAATGAATAACCACACAATTATTCCATATAAAGCACTCACACATTTACACAGTTTCCAATCTCAGGAAAACACAGACCAACACATTGTCGAGCCATCCTTCATTTCATATATAGATCAAATTCATGGATGGGAGAAAAGAACCATACATGTAACCAATGTCTTTAAAAAGGGCGAGTTGGTCGAGCAGTTCCTTCCAGGATTTAATCTCAGAGCTTAACCACAACAAAACCAAATGAACAATAACCATTCTAGGGTGACAACCCAGTGGGAGAAGTATGGAGTGACATTCATTTACTGCATGTCACTTAAATCCTGCACTCCATTCAATTTCATAGTACATGACAGCTAACCAAAACCATACCATTAATCCCATGCCATTAATTCCATGCATCGAAACTTGCACATATTTCTTGCCAATTGTGCCACCCCAATCCATATTAACCATTTCCAAAACCATACCATAACATATATGAAATGCGCCCAATATAACTCAATACAAATCGTATAGCCACTAACCATTGCTAGTTAGTTATAACACTATTTCCTTTTTATTTTATTTGTACATAGCATAGCATAGTATAGTATAGTTCCTCTTCTTGGATTTTTTTCATAAGTCTCTTTCCATTGCTCTTGTTTCTTGTTGTTACTAACATGTGTCTTATGTAGGTGTAACAAGTAATGACTCATGATGAAAATATCAAATGTAATAACAATAATTATAAGGCATTCAAAACATGGAATTTAGAGCTTAGAATAACATAACCAACACATAAAATGCATTATCCATCTGCCATTTTTTCGCAAACAAAACCAAGATTGCATATCAATCATATATAACTTGCAAGAAACATCGAAACATCAACATAAAATGTGTGATAAGACTATCTTTGAGCCTCCATTCTACAAGGGGTCTCACCTACTATTATTATATATCATTAGCATAGTTTAAATAGTAGGCTTTAGCAATACTTTAAGGGTGAAATCCTCATTGCAATTTTAATCATCAAAAAGCTGGCAACTTCACAGGGAAATATGTTTCCAATAGATTAAGAACTCATAATGTATGGTTTCATAGACCAAGAACAATAGATCAAGAAGGTATAACCATAATGATTATGCAATAGGGGGAAGTAAGCGGATTTAATCTGAAAATGACCGGTAATTTGGGAATAACTCATAAAAAATGTTAAGCATGAGGGGGTTTATCTCTGTATGCATAATCATTCAACCAGAATTTTCTCTCTACTTCAAGGAGAATTTTTTTTATGGACTTTCTCTTTCAACTCTAAAGTGGATGAATAAATGGAAAGCAAAAGTGGGAGATAACCAATTTCTTTATAAGAAAACAATGAACGCAGACAACAAATTCAATTATGCTTTCAGGGGGAAGATCATAACAACTATGTAAGATTGATTGTTATTGCCTAACAATACCTTGCAGGAGTTTCATTGTGACAGAACTGATCCAACATCTTATTCTTGACCAAAATTAAACCAAAAAGATGAAAAACAATAAAACTCATGACAGAAATGGGATTGCAAAATTTAAAATAGATGAAATAAAATGACAGAATTGTAAAAGAGACAAGAAGATATTAAAAGGAAAGAAGAATTTAAACTACGGTAAAAGCGTAATTTCAAAGCAGTGATGAAAATGAAACCAAAAATAGACTACTAATATACAAAAAATCCAACCAGCGTTAAAAATTTTCAAGTTGGTTCCACATAGTGTTTTACGTGAGAACTTTTAATGTTGTAGGAAAACAATCACTCCTGTAAATATTTTAAAATGTAAGAGTTATTATCCAGGACAAAAGTGATCTTCAAAGGACCTAGGCATAATTTTTTAAATTTCTAGTGTCTTCCCCTACGAGCATGAGTTGAACCCCATATCAATACCTTTTCATTGAATTTAAATTTGACAATTTTGACACTCTTGTTGAAATACTTCTTAACAGTCATTTGTCTCCTTTTTATATTATCTAAGGAAAACATCCTTTGCTCCTCTAAAGCTAGGAGTGCATTTATCCTTTTTCAAACATCAGAAGAATTTAATTCTTCGATCTGTAGCATCAACCTTAAAGAAGAAAGTTCCAGCTCAGTAGGAAGGATGGCTTCTTGACCATAAACAAGTTGAAAAGGTGTGCAACCAATGCTTACCTTGGCGGTAGTTTGATCTTCCCAAAGGGCATAAGTGAGGAGAGTGTGTCATTTATGAGGCTTATCTTTGATCAACCTTTTGACGATTCTCACCAAATTCTTGTTTGTAGACTCAGCCTGTCCATTCCCTTGAGGATAATAAGTTGATGAGATGAAATGTTTAAACCCCAACTTAGCTAAAAATTGGGCCATCTTAGCATAAATGAAAGCGGGACCATTGTCTGTAATAATTTCCAATGGAAGACCAAATATGGAAAAGATTTTATTTTCACAGAAAAAAATCACCTGATCATCCGTCGAATGTTTAAGTGGGACAAATTCAGCCCACTTCGTAAAATAGTTTGTGCCTGTAAAAATAAAAAATTGTCCTGCTTAAGATGGAGGATTAATACGACCAATAAAATCCAATCCCCACTTTGAAAAAAGAAAGTCCGGGAGGACAGGTTGTAATGGCATGGCTGAAAGGCATTATTTCCCAGTAAATTTTTGGCACTTGTCACAAGATCTCAAAAAAAGATAAGAGCCACAAAATATTGAAGGCCAATAGTATCCTTTTCTAATAATTTTAAAAGTAGTGGTTTTAGCAGAAAAATGACTTCCTACATGAATGACAAAATTTGAAGAACCATGATTTTCTTGCAACAGTTTCTGTGCATCCTCATTATTTACACAGCGAAGAAACACACCATCAAGAGATCTTTGAAACAAGAAGTCACCTATAATGATGTATCTTGCGGATTCAAGACAAAGTCTTCTTCTTTGGTGAGTGTATAAATTGTCTAGACATCTTTGGTTTTGTAAGTAGTAAACTAAATTATTATACATAGGATGTTTAGACACAGGAAGGATATGATTATCAATGTAGAATAGTATTGATAGAGAATTATCCTATTCATCAATTTCTTCACTATTTTCATCATGATGAGCTAATTGAAGGGCTAAGTCACGTCCCTTGATAGTGGTAGAAGTCACGATATTCAAATCATGCCCCTGGATCATGGAAATCCAATGTGCAATATTCTCTGAAAGATAAGTCTGTGAGAGAAAAAAATTAACAACGAGAAAAGGGACTTTTACCAATGTATGCTTTCCTAAGATGAAATGGCAAAAAAATTCAACATGTTTAACAAGAGTGAAAGCATGTTTTTCAATAAAAGAATATTTAAATTCATCATCAAACAAACTTTGACTCATGTAAGCCACTGGTTTTTCATTACCTTGGTCATCATTTTGCATTAGGATAGCAGAAATTACTTCCTCAGTGGCATTAGTATATATCATGACTTCTTTATCAAAATATGGCTTCGCCAAAATCGGTGTGGAACTGATTGCTTTCTTGATCCTTACAAAAGCATTTTCGACATCATTTGTCCAAAAAAAAGAATGATCTTTCTTAAGAATATTATGAATTGGTTTGACCATCACAACAAAATCCAGAACAAACCTATGAACGAAGTTAATAACACCCATAAAATATTGAACCTCCTTCTTGGAAGTGGAAAAAAGCAGATTAAGGATAGCAGCAATCCTTTCAGGATCAATGCTTATTCCTGAATCAGAGTCAATGTGTTCAAGGAGCTTGCACTTGGTAATTCCAAAAATGGACTTAGAAGGATTTAGAGAGATGCCAAATTTCCTACATCGCATGAGAACTCTTTTCAGAGGATCAAAATGATTTGATTGGTTTTTAGAGTACACAGTTAAGTCATCAAGGTAGATATAAATGATCTTGTTGATCAAATAGTCGAAATCTATTTGCATAACTCTTTTAAAAGTGGTACCTACGTTAGATAAGCCAAAAGGAATGCGTTCATAAGAAAAGGTACCCCAATGAGTAATAAATGTGTTTTTATATTTATCTTCCCTTTTTACCTTGATTTGATTGTAACCGAAAAAATCGTCAAGTAAGGACATCATCTGTGATCTTGCAACTTGCTGCAAAATAATTTCCATGTTAGGGAGAGGAAAGCGATCTTTTATACTAGCCCGATTTAATGCATGAAAATCAATGCATAATCTAATTTGACTGGCTGTTTTCCGAACAAGAACCAAATTGGAAACCCATTCAGAATATTAGACCGGAAAGAGGATTCCATCTTTCAAGAGTTTTTCCAACTCCTTTCGAATAGTTTCTTCTCATGAAGGGTTGGTAGGTCTTTGTTTTTTCCTAACTGGTTTTATGCCTTCCTTGATGGGAATGACATGTTGTATAAGAGCAGGATCAAAACCACGAAGATCCTCATAAGACCAAGCAAAAACATCTTGAAATTAACCAAGCAGCTTGGCAAACTTCGTTTTCTCTTCATCAGAACATTGGGAACCTATTTTAACATTATTTGGAGACTCGAGTGTCCCAATTTTCAAGGAGATGGTTTGACCCACCTTCCTTTTGGATTCCTCTTCTTTATGTTTCTCTTTATTTCCTACATCACTCAATGAAAATGAACTCTCTAGAGGAGTCAAGCCTTTAGGAATCTTGTTATCTTCTATAGATATAATTTCCTTGGGATTATAAGGTTCATTTTGAATGAAAGCACAGGTGCTCTCATCGCTAGGGAAGACCTTCAAGGATTTTGTATTGTCAGGGATATGTGGATGATATAGAGATCAAAAAGTACAATAAGGTCTGTGTGGTATAAGTTTTTGATTAGGAGAGGCTTTAAAAACAACTAATCGATCAACCATTGAGTTCAATTCCCTCTTAAAATGAGTAATTTTGAAAGATAATAGGTTCGAGATAAGTGCCCAAATAGTTTGGGTGTATTGTTTTATCAACCTATTGCTAGGAGAGTATATCTTACGTACAAGGTTCACAACAAGCTCAGAATCTCCAAAAACTATAAGGTGACCACAACCTAGATTATAGGCGTTTTCAATGCCTAATAATAAATCTTCGAATTCAGTGACATTGTTTGTGCAAGCAAACTCCAAACTATAAGAAAAGTTATGAATTTTCCCCACTAGAGAGTACAAGATAATTCCAGATCTATTACCTTCACTAGAGTATGAACCATCACAGTTCATGTGCCACATAACATCATCTAAATCAATTTGTTCCAAGGGAACTTTATCCTCCTCAACAAATATGGAATACACCCCTAGGTCCTCTTTGATATAGTTCACATTAGGTTGTGGGACACTCTCTATGTAAGGTGAAATCCTTCCCTCTCTAAGTACTATGATTCTTTTACCATTACGAGGGGAAGATAAGTGTGTCTAGTCGAGTGAGAGGTATCCACCCATCAAATCTTTCCAATCTCTTCCCAAGATGATTGAGTAATTGATTATTGGCATATCAATTACCTGGATACTAAGGGTTGTCCTTATTTCAGGGTGTGCGCACAAAACTAAAGTTAGATCTTTAATCTCACCTATAGTCGTTTTTTGTAGACTATTATAAGAGAGCATGCTTCTGGCATTTTCATTTGTACAAGACAATCCTATCTCTTCCATAATAATATTCAACATTACACTTGGGACCGAACCGCCATCAATGAGGCAACAATGGGTGATCTTATCCATAATCTTTATTGAGATTCAACAAGAAGATCGTAGTGAAAATTATGCACCTACAATAGGATTGAGCCTCAGACTATTTTTAGGTGGAAGTTTATTTTTAGATGATGAGCCAATTCTATTTATAGATGATATCTATTTATAGATGGTGAGAAAATTCTATTTATAGATGTATGTCGACTATTATTATCCCTTAATAATAGTTGGACAATAAATATTAATCTATCCTCAATGAGTACTCAGAAATAGTTAATTGAAGTGGAAAATCAATTAGCTATAGGAAATTCGAGTTCAAAGGTTGGTTGGTGGGACATGCAAGTCGAATTAGTTGTAACTAAGTGATTCAAAGTTGTAACAGATTTGGATGTGTATTTATGTGAGTTGTAAAGTAGTTTAACTCAGTTAAGTGAGTTAAGCTCAGTTGTACTAGCTATAATTAAACTTACACTAGTGAGATATCGATGAATTAATTATTAATTAATTCACAATCAGTGGTCTCACATGCAACTAAACATTTACCACTGTTAACTACATGCATGTAAGATCCAGTGGAGACCTGTTGTTGGGAAATAATACCCTACAGACTAACAATATAGGGATAAAATTGCATGCAGATCATGACCCTAAAGAAATCACTTTTAACCTATCACCCCAACACTCAAACCTCTTTTTCACACATAAGCATGGAAAAGACCTACTAACCTTTTTTTTATCGATGTTTGATGTAGATCCTCTGTTGCGCTTTGTCCACTTGCTTGCGCTTCTCATTCCAAAGACAATCCTATAATCAAGACAAAACACTACGCATGCATGCTATTCTTCTACTAGATGGTTAGAGATTAAGCATAAATCGAATAAAACATATAAAAGTCATGCTTTGGGATGGGAAAAGTATTCTTTTATTAATCTCAAGATGAATCAACTTACAATAATGATAGAGATCGGCCACCATTCCTCGATCCTGATCCTGGGCTCCTCCTCTTCTTTGTCCTCCAACTTCTTTGCTTGAATTCTCCTTAAGCTTGAGGAAAGGCTAAAGGGTTGGGACAAACAGATTCGACAATTGGGCAGAGTTTCTTTGCTATCTTTTTCCTCCTTTCAAATAGTACCCCTACCCCTTCTTTTATAGGCTAGAAGGAGCTAGGGTTTTGGACAAACTCTCGGCCATGCATGGCTGGGAGTTTCAGTTAACTGACCCAAATCTTTTTGTCCCGTCGGAAAATTTCCTGTTTTTGTGCTTTGTTAGGTAAACACGGGCTGTAGTGGGCCAGCCAATGTTCCAACGCATGCAGTAGTAGGCCTGCCAGCATTCCAACGCATGCAATATTAGTTTAGGGCACGTTTTACTTGATTTAAGAGTACTTTTAAGAGTTTGTTCAGCATGGCTTTGGCAAGGAAGGGGTATGAGTTGGCCTGATGCCAGGTAAGCATGTGTGGTGCAATTTAGGGTTATAACAAGAACCAGTTGAGATAACAGGTGAAAGGATCAATTTGGCTATCAATTGTGAATTTAGTGGGTGCACTCATGTAACCACTTAGACATTGGATGTGCCCATGAGGATTTCACAGCCTAGGCAAGAGGAATTCATTCATTGCAAGTATTTCCATTAACAAGGATTGCACAGAGGAGGCAGGCTGTTTGGAAGCAGTAAATTGACACATGCATTTGTTAATTTTTGTATGACAGTGTGAGACGATTGTATATTGTACTGAGAGCTCTTAGATTAGAGTTTTGTATGATATTGTTTCATGATCCATGATATATACATAATATATGATAGTGGGTTTTTTAGCTTTATGCTTTCCCGACAAAACATCTATGTTATGTGTGATTGATCTTTCTTCTTGATATTGCGATTGACGATCATGTTTTAAATTCCGCAAGAATATTTGTAGAAGAAATTATGTATTTAACAATGGTATATAATTGTTAGATCAGGAGAATCCAGATAATACATAATTTGTATTTAAAATTTCTACATGGTATCAGAGCACAGGAAATTGCAGAAGTTGAGTTTGTGATTGGATAGAATTCAAATTTGCAGAAAGACTTTCTTGGTGCTATAGTTGATTCAAGATTGAAATGGATTTCAATGTCTTGAGGTTAGAGTATGCAGTCAAGGGCAGCTCGAACTAAATTTCTTGGAAGGACAGGATGAAGGTAGTACTCGAAGACAATGGCTTGAAGGAATTCATTGACAAAGATGTTCCTCAGCCAGATGTTGCAGACACTGCAAATCTTGATGCATGGAAAAAGAAAGTGGCAAAGGTGAGAAGGATCCTGTTGGAGGGAGTAAGAGAGAACATTGTCTCAAACCTCCATGGGAAAGCCACACCAGATGCAATGTGGAAGACTTTGGTGGATCTATTCCAAAACARCAACGRCCATAGGAAATTGGCGCTCAAAGATAAACTCAGGAAGATCAAKATGGAGAAGGGTGACTCCATTCCAAAATATCTYACGAAGTTTGTYCAATGTCGGGATGATTTGGGGAGTGTGGGAATAACAGYCRTCGATGATGATTTTGTGAGCTTGGCTCTCCTAGGACTTCCAAAAAATTKGCATAGTTAACAAGACTATGTCAATGGAAGGGAAAAATTGCTAGATTGGGAACGACTATGGTCGGMTTTGGTGCAGGAGGAGTTTAGGTGGAACACCATAGATGGCTCTTCATCAAAKAATGATGATGAAGAGGATTKTKCTTTGGCTACCATGACWAAGRAAAGGGAAGGGGAATAAATTCCATTCAATATATGAGTCTAAAGGCAAGAAGMTGGATTTGTCCAAAGTGAAGTGTTTTCACTATCACGAACATGGGCATCTCACTACTAACTGTCCGCAGAAGAATAAGAACAAGAAGGATATTGGATTTGTAGCTATTGAGGCCCTTACCTCACAATTTAAACTTGAATTCTCCTTGATTTCATGCATGGTGTCAAGTGAATTGGGATTGGTGTGGTATTTGGATAGTGGCGCTTCCTTCCACATGACGAGAGATAAGGAGCTTTTTAGTGACTTGGAGGAGAGATATCTCAAAATGCATATAGAGATGGGTGACGATGGACGATATAGTGCGAATGGAATTGGTACCATTAACTTTCAGAGGGAGTCAGGTAAACCTTTTCAATTTAAATATGTTATTCATGGTCCAAGTTTGAAGAAAAACTTGGTCTTAGTAGAAATGTTGGAGGACAGAGGCTATGATGTTGTTTTCAACGATGGAAAATCCTTTCTGTGACATAAAAAAATGGGTCAAGTCAAGAAGATAGGGATTTGAGTTAATAATCTCTACAAGATGGAGGTAGATGGTTGAGCTGCCATGATGGGCAAGGAAAAAAAATTTGCGAGTCGAGATGAGGGAGAATTATGGCACAGGCGATTGGAACATCTTCATCATGGAGCCTTGAAAGTCATGCAACAATCATCTAATGGACTTCCAATGGGAACACTTGCTCAGTTAGATTAGTGAAAGGGTTGAACCATGGGAAAGTATGTAAATTCCACGTTTCATGAAAAGGATAACCATGCTCCGGTGATCCTCGATAGAATTCACACAAATGTGTGTGGACCATTCTCAGGTGCGTCAACAACAAAACATAAGTATTATGTTATTTTTGTTGGTGAATTTTCTCGTAAATGTTGGATATTCTTCATGTAGAAGAAAGATCAAACATTCTCAAAGTTCTGTGAGTTTAAAGCATTGGTGTAGAAAGAGTCGGGGAAGAAAGTGAAGGCTTTGAGGAGAGATAATGGCAGAGAATACATCTCTAATGAATTCAAATATTTCTATAGAAAAGAAGGAATTCAAAGAGAACTCATAGCACCTCATAACCCACAACAAAATGGGGTCACAGAGAGGAAGAACATAACGATCGTGGGTGCAGCACGAGCGATGTTGCATGATCAGGGCCTACCAATGCATTTATGGGTGGAAGCATGCAACACTGTGGTTTATGTGCAAAATCATTGTCCTCGTAGAGTACTTGGCATGAATACATCTGAAGAATATTTCACTGGTAAGAAACCTGATGTTTTTCATTTTAAGATTTTTGGCTCATTTGTTTATGTGCATGTGACCAAGAACGCCAAGAAGAAGCTGGAGCTAACTGCTAAAGTTGGGATATTTGTGGGGTACATAGAAACACCCCATAATTATCATGTGTATTCTCCTAACAATAATATGACTTCTATGCGATGGCATATAAAATTTGATGAGGGGAAATCCATGTAGTTGTCGCTTGAGAGGGAGATAGACTTGCATGCAGAGGAGGAACTGCTAGTTCCCAAAGATGAGTCTCAATATGTGGATCAGCCACATGAGGAGGTTCATGGAGTGGAGAAAGCCACTCATGCAGAGCCATCCATCAGAAATGGAAGAAAGCGCACCATGGAAGCTGATAGATTGAGACTAGATGCTACACAGAATGTAGGAGCCCCTACTTCACAGCGTAGATAGAGACAGTCTCCTGATAGATTTAGTGGATACATGGCTCTCATGAGAAAAATTATTGTGACTAAAACATCTTCCTTTCAGGAAGTAGTGCAGGATCCCACTTTGGTTGATGCAATGGTGGAGGTGTATGATTCCATTGTCAAAAATAGTGCATGGGAAATTGTCCCAAGACCAGTTGACAAATCAGTGGTAGGTTCGAGATGGATCTACAAGGGTAAGATTTTAATCATTGTTATTTATGTTGATGATTTAATACTGACTGGTGATGAGCAACTTATACAATCATGCAAGGGCCTTTCAAAGGAGTTCGAGATGAAGGACATGGGCCTCCTTCATTATTTCCTTGGATTGGAAATATGGCAACGAGATGGTGAACTTTTTGTGTCTCAAGGAAAGTATACAAGCGAGATACTGGGTAAGTTTCACATGAAGGGATACAAACCCATGGATACTCCTCTTCCAGGAAACTGGAAGAAAGAGGATGCTACTTCTAGAGAGGTAGTGGATTCTACTGATTATCGAAAGTTAGTGGGTTCGCTAATGTATCTAGTGAACACGAGACCAGAAATTTTCTATGCGGTTAACCAGCTGAGTCGAGAGATGGTTAAGTCTACCAGGATCTTTTGGAAGGTGAGTAAGCATGTCCTGAGATACCTAAGGGGAACATCTAAATATGGTTTATGGTATAGACAGATGGATGAGGTGAAGTTGCATGGCTTCATGGATGCAGATTGGGCGGGCAACCCAACGAACATAAAGAGCACATTAGGGGGGATATTTAGTATCAGATATACAGTTTTTTCTTGGTACAGAAGGAAACAAATAATCGTGTCACTCAGTTTAGTAGAAGAAGAATACATGGCAGCGAGTCAAGTTGCATGTGAGGCTATCTAGATGAGAAAGATCTTGGTTAGTTTGTTTGGATCTCATTTAGATCCAACAATGATTCACTGTCATAATCAGAGTTGCATTAAAATCTCGATTAATTTTATGTTTCATGATAGATCTAAGAATATAGATATCTGGTATCATTATATTAGAGATTGTGTGCAGCGGAAGATCATGTTTCTTCAGTACATTCCTACGGAAGATCAGGATGCAGACATTCTGACGAAGGAACTCACCAGGAGAAAATTCCAATATCATAGAGGCATCCATTGTTTCGGGAAGACAACCATGTACAGAAGGGTTGCATCTTCTTTGATGTTGGCCAACTGATTTAGAATATTGTATTTGGAAGAGGGGAGAGGGGAAGTAGTTCCTTGACTATCAGGAACCTTAGGAACCTGAATAGTAGCATCTACTGAGGATGAGCTCGGGCTAGAAGAACTGTGGGGAGGATCATATTTGCCTTTGGCTTTGGGTGCATAGGATTTTGTAATGTCCCCCACCTCTTAGAGAGGTAATGAGGAGACTCAGTGGCCTGGGCACCCCCACTAGGTCATATTCTCACACTGAAGGGGGGGGGGGAATTCAAGAAGTTAAAAGTTATATTTTTAAGTTGACTTAAGAAAGGAAAAGGAAAGGAGTAAAAGATAACTCAACAGAAGAATAGAAGATTAAC
>JZKD02S1734178.1:34323-51955 GCA_000966675.3 Picea glauca | reverse complement strand
GTCTTAGTTATGAGGTCGAATGAGTTTGGGGATTTTATTATATAGCTTAGTGAAACACAAGTTGAAGGAATTGATGGTCTCACCATCTTTATAGGCGATGTTATTGTACTCCCGTAACTGCTCAGCTGGGATTTTAGATTTCCCATCAGTGGATTTGAACCAATATACTAACTCCTCCCATGTAGACAAAATCTTAGGAGGAAGGTCAAAGAAATCATCCATAGCCTTTCCTTCTAAGGAGTTGACAAATAAGTGGAGGCAAGTATCATTTTCATTGGCTCCTATGTTGTGGAAGGCATTAGAAAATGCCATCAGGTGTTCATTTGTAGTGACAGTGTTATTCCCTGAAAACCTAGGGAGATTTTCTTTGAATTTAGGAAGTGGACGAGTATCCGGTGCTAGGTTAGGAGGAGAGAAAACATGCCATGGTGTGGTTGTAGAGTCTTCTTCAAATTGAAAAATCCAATACTTTTTAATGACGTTGGTGGGGTTTGTGGTAAATTGGATAGGAAAATGGTGGCTATATAAGATACCAATCACTGACGAAGCTGAAGACTAAGAGAATGAAGCACTTCCAGTGCCAGCATGGCCACCACTATATGCCATCTTATGGATGATAGGTAAGGGAGAGAAAGATGAACTGGATGAATCAAACAAGGTTGTCCTTAGAGAACTTTGTTGGGTAGATAACACAACATTCCTTCTTCCTAGTTAGACAATAGGATTAATTTAAGGTGATAAGCCTCTTATTCTCCTAGAAAAACGAGGGTCTAAGGACATGAAAAGAAGCTCAAAGTTGAAGGAACAAGAAGGTTATTGTTGATTTCTAGGTTTTCTACGTCTAGCTTCCCAATGTTATTGGGAACTACTGTCTCGTTCAATTGTTTCCCAGGAATGTTTAAGATCAAAACGAGTATTAGTAGTGTCTAAAATGGTGTTAAACAAATTCAAAGAAATGATGGTATAATCTTGAAGACTGGGCTCAATATTGGGCTTCCTTGCAACAGGTACAATCATTAAGAAATAAAACAGTCAAAGAATCAATATTAGAAAAATAGATGTATTCAATGATAATCAAGCATAAAAATCAACTAGAGAGATATTGAAGATCTCCCTAGTATGGTTGCCAAATAAATGTTGAGGAAAAGATATGAAATGATCTTACTCAATCTTTTTTAGATCTTGCTTGGCTAAATCAAGATAGATGGGAATATCACCCTATTTTTATAGCCATCAAAATTTGTATCCCAATTCACAAGTATTGATTACAAGTGCTTAGGTTGGTTTTTTTATAAATGAAAGCTTGCTGGAAAATTCATTATTTCTGTAATTTTCTGAATATAACAGATGTTGAAATAAATGTAGAGACAGGAGTAAAGACACCAAGTCAATAATCAAAATAGGTGAGACATAAATAAATCGTTTATTTCATTTCAATTCATCAAAATAAATATTCTCTTTTTAAAATTCCCTGAGGAAGTTTTGGACCACAGTGAAACTTAGATGTCCTCGATGAATCATACAAAAGGACTTCTAACAGAAAGTAAAAAATTGAAATTTAAAATTTGGATCAACTTGCCATATATTGCGTCCCACTCATCTCTGCACAATAGCCTTTGTTAGTCATGAAATTTCATTCACAAATAGACAACTCTACACAGACTATCAAAGATAGATCAACACCTGTGAAAAACAAGTGTCTGAATGATGTAATTCAACATTGAATCTTTTTGTCTACAATAGGACCCTGCTATCATAAAAGAAAATTAGGCTTCCAATGAATTAAAGAATGAATGAAAATTGAATTATCTCAACAAAACTCAAAGAGAAGACCTTAGTATGATTCTCCTTCTATTCTCCTCTTGTTCCTCCTTTTCCCTTTGACTTTAAGAACTTAGAATTAGTTGAAGTAGTTGAACTACTTATTTAGTTAAGTTAACTAAAACTCAACCAACTTTTTAGTTAAGGGGCAAAAGTAATAAAATCATAATAAGGGTTTTTAATAAATAATAACTAGTAGGTGGGACCCCTTGTGACTCCCTTTAGTTCTTTAACAATCATAACACAACTAGTTAATAAAGAAAAACATCCCTCCTTGTGACTCCCATCATTAATATCATATTTTGTCAATTTATATCAATGATAATTGAAATTATTTCCAAAAATATATTACCATGTATCCAAAAATAGTGTGTTGTCCAAAATTTTAGAAGTCAACTGTTCTCAACAATCAATAAATAAAAAAACTTAAGATCCATATTTTCCACTCTGGGAGGAAATCTTCCCTTGTTATTCCTGTCACCTTTTGATCTCTCTGAATTTCCCTTAGGCTGTGTGGAGCCTTTAGGCCTAATCTCACTGATCACATGAGAGAAATCATCTCTCAAATGCATGTGGGAGGACACAGATTTGGCAGAATCATTTGAGGGTGGGGAAGGGGCAACAATGACTTTTCCTTTGTCAGAGGCATGGTGGGCCTCACTCTTTATTCTTTCATGGGAAGATTGTATTGGTGAGTGAACAAGGGAAACTTGGAAAATTTGATTAACAGGTGGAGGGGTAGGTAGAGACAAGTTATGCTATCCACGATGTTGGGAGACTACCAGGCGGAAAATCTCTTGCCATCTATCATTTTCAGGGATTTCAGGTTGTAGTGAAAAATAAGGGGGTACTGGGATACTAGGGACCTATGGGGCTTGGAAGGAAGGCCTTTCAGGCCTAGGTTGGACCACTCCTTTCCCAATCCAGTTAAAAATTCTAGCTTGAAATAGTTGGCCCAACTCTTGTGAGTCTGCATCAAAGTATATAGAGAACCTTTGCCTTCTAGGGACCCTATTCCAATTTCCTCTTCCTCTGTTACCCTGACGATGGCTACCTCTGCTGAAAAATCTCATTCCTTTATGCATTATTGATTAGCAAATTGTTTCTTGAACAACCATACATGACAAATCTTTTAAATATGAAACCAAATTTGGCTCAACAACATATCAGACTCATGCAATCCAAACCATACAAATTGTTTAATGCTTCTCAATGAGCAGGGGATGAAAAAGGGTTCTAGGATATGTGAGGGATTGTATTGAGCAAAGAGTGTTAAAATGAGGGGGAAAAGATCATGATTAGTGCTCACAAAATCAAACAAACAATTGTATCATAAATCAAAAGAATATATCACTGTAATTTATCCTAGTGCAATCCTTTAATTGTCATAATACAAAATTTATCTTAACTATAATTAAGTTTTGAGAACATGGAGTGGATAGTGAATATGGGAAGGCAAGGGGAGTTGCAATGCACGAAATGTGAAATAATGGTAGGGAAAAAAATGAATATTGTTCAAAAAACCAATTAAGTAATCCATAAAAACAGTTTTGTATCCAATACAGATGATCCAACACCAATTAAAAAATTATTGTGTGTTAAAACTTGTTCATTGTCCCACATTTAAATCTTCAAATTTTTTTCAATAACACGGTGTAACATCATAGTCTGAATCACTATGCCTTTCAGCCTTCCTGTTAATAAAATTCTTATTTCTTTTCATTTACTTCTTTTTTTATTTAAAACAAAATCCAGAGGAACACACAATCATATTGTCTCATCTCTGTCCAACATATATTTCTATAGAATATCAACCAATGCCCATAATTCGTAATTTCCCAAATCAAACATAGACACAGTTCTTTGCCTGAGTTAAACAGACTCTTTTAAAACTTGCCCGATCCCATTCTTTTGAAAATATTAATAAATTAAATTTTCAATGAAACCATACTACAAAACCCATGCTTCATCTCTGATGGTGCAATAGAAAAAAATGATGTATGATGTCTCCATAAACCATACACAGTAAAAAACCAAGTCGCAATCATTAAATTTCCAACTTGCAATAATCCTGATCATGACAAATTAAACACACAACGACCACCAACTTCAATTTATACCACGCTGTACGAACACATAGACCAACGCATAATGAAAAGAGGCATCCTTGTGACTGTACATTACCATTTACTCCCAATCAACCAATTTACTAAAAAATGAGTGAAGTTATATATGCAACTATCACAACAAAAGGAGTCAATGACTATATAGCAATTATCATTCCCAATTACAACTTTCCAACAATTCGATCAAACAAAGATGAGACAATACTTAAAGAAACTTCCATAGCCACTCAACCAACATATGAGAGTCAACAAGATAAACGACAAGAGTGAAACTAGTTAGGGTTATCGAAATTAGGCTCTGTAAACATGAACACAAGAAATAATCAACAGTTTGCTCGATCACCAAAACATAGGGAGACTAGAGGTCAACCATATCGATAGTAGGTGGGAAACCTTCGAAACAAGCACAGTTGAACCACAAGATTTTATAACTCTTAGATTGTAAAATAGTGTGACAGTTCAACTCCAGGTAGGGTATGCAATGATGCAGAGGATCAAATATTGCTCAATGGATACCAACCAATACCAAGAAAGCATAGAGGCATAACCCTCATGCTTTTCCCAATAGCCGAACCAATTTATAAAAATGTTGATGGAAATGCAGACCCCAGGTACTACCAACAATCCTAAAGCATACTTCTTGGCATAATGGCCACCCCATAACCAACTGTGTTGATGCCAATACCAAGAATGCACACATGACCAGGTGAAAAACCCACGAACATGGATCTGGAGGATACAAAGTTACCATACATAGCAACGCCATAACAACTGAATACAACCAGGTATGGTTACCATTAATTGTGAGGAGTTGGCCATCAAGGCTAAATAGAGTGAAAACCTCTAACAAAATACCCATAACTACTTAAAACAAAAGTGAGCCATCATAGTTTCCACCACACAGAATAGCCAATGAAATCACAACTTAACCATCAATTTTTCCATTTCCAAATGAATAACCACATAGTCATTCCATAGAAAACACTCACGCATTTACACAGTTTCCAATATCATGAAAACATAGACAATCACATTACCGAGCCATCCTTCATTTCATATACAAAGAAGATTCATGGATGGGAAAAAAGAACCATACCTATAACCAATGTCTTTAAAAAAGGAAAGTTGGTCAAGAAGTTACTTCTAGGCTTGAATCTCAGAACTTAACCACAACAAAACCAAATGAAAAATAACCATGCTAGGGTGATGGCCCAGTGGGAGAAGTATGGAGTGACGTGCATTTACTACACGTCACTTCCATCCTCCACTCCATTCAATTTTGTAGTACACGACAGCTAGCAAAAATCATACCATTAATCCCATGCCATTAATTCCATGCATCGAAACTTGCACATATTTCTTTCGAATTGCACCACCCCAATCCATATTAACCATTTCCAATTCATACCATAACATATATCAAATGCGCCCAATATAACTCAATATAAATCATATAGCCACTAACCATTGCTAGTTAGCTAACACTAATTCCTTTTTATTTTATTTGCACATATCATAGCATAGTATAGTATAGATCCTCTTCTTGGATTTTTTTCATAAGTCTCTTTCCATTGCTCTTGTTTCTTGTTTTTACTAACATGTGTCTTGTGCAGGTGTAACATGTAATGACTCATGGAGAAAATAGCAATTATAATAACAGTAATTATAATCCATTCATAACATGGTACTTAGAGCTTATAATAATGGAACCAACACATAAAATGCATTATCCATCTGCCATTTTGTCACAAACAAAACGAATACTGCATCATTAATCATATAGAACCTTGTAAGAAGCATCGAAACAACAACATAAAATGTGTGATAAGACTATCTCTGAGCCTCTAGTCTACAAGGGGGTCCCACCTACTAGTATTATATATCATTAGCATAGTTTAAATAATAGGCTTTAGCAATACTTTGCGGGTGAAATCTTCGTTGCGATTTTAATCGTCAATAGGAACCAGAAGATGTTGGTCCTAAAGTCTGCACCTGACTACTAAAGGGAAAAGCTAGGCCACCTCATGTTTTGGAATGATTATTCTTTTGATTATTTGATTTTGGGTCAGTTAGAGGGTTGGTTGTACTAGGAAAAGAGCATCGTTGGGTTGGAAAAATGATAAGGATGAGGGTCCTCCTTAGCTGGCGGCACACTAATGACAGATAAGTGAAATAATAAAAAAAACAAGGAGAAACAACAAACCACTCAATGAATAATCTGCTACAAGAAGTTTAATACTTAAAACATCATTTCAATACATTAAACATGTATCAAAAGCACAATTTCTCCCATAGGTTGCAATAAAAACAAATCTTCACCAAAGCATTAGCTGTTTTACAGGTTGCATATCAATAAAGACAAGTTATACAATAGCCGAAGGAAATGAAATGTACTTTGAACAAATCAAAAACTGCATTCAAGATAAGATAAAAACACATGAATATTTGAGTGAAACACTGTCATCAAGAGTATATTCACCAGGTAGAGATATTTAATCCATGCATAGAATGGGTCCAACCAGTCTGATGTATTTCTATCCTTTCCCAAAAAAATCCTCCTCTCAAGCATACAAAAACTGCATATTTATCAGAGTTGCAGAGGCTCCCGTCCATCTGGGACTGAGACTTAACTCTACATTAATAGTTGTAAAACAACTTATTAACTTGAATAAAACACTGTTGGAGTAAAACAATGTATAATTCACATTTGAATTAATTAAATAGAGTGGTTCTTATCACACATATCATACCACTCATTAACTTGTTCTAAAAGAATCCCGAACTAAAAATTGGAAACCGCTACTAGTAGTGGAACTAGACTGGCGCATGTGCTGGAATGAACTGAGACTTTGGAAGAAACTAATTCAAAGTGACAGAGATGAGTTCTGCATTGATCATGGCACACACACATGCTATTGGAGGCCACTAGAGACAACATGAAGTGTGGTCATGTCTTTCCCCCACTTATCCTTTGATGATTGGCTTAACACCCAATTTTGTTTCCACGCGTTACTCTCAGATGGGACCCTAGATGTGATATTAGCACTTGATTGTGGAAGTTTTCAAGGGTGGTTTGGATCCACACTACTCTGAATCCCACAATCCACCACCAACTTCCATGTACCTCTCTAGATATACCATGGTTTCAATTGCAGGGCCGCTCTAGGATGTTAATGTTCGAGCATTTTTCATTTCCGCAATGAAGTGTGGTATTCAATATTTTTGCAACATGTGATCTGGGAAACTCTTCTATTTTATCGCCCCTGCTAAATTTTATCCGTCTTCCATATTAGAACTCCCCTAGCCATATTTATAGATGGCACAAATTTATTAGAGCTCGAGAGATATGAACGCAGAGCATGAATATCTACCGATGTGACTTTATCTTGGAGTGACAGGGAATTCTCTCGTCACTTCGGAACTTCAAAGTTCAGGTGATTTGGATTGTGAAGCATGAAAATCTCCCGAAATAGTACGGGCTTGAAGTGACATGCCTCATAAGGAGAGTGACATGTGTCAGATGAAATTGAGAAGATGACGTGCCCCAAGATGGTTGAAAATAATGCCATGTGTCTCCGGCTGAACGCTACGTGTCTCAATAGATGAGTTCCATGTGTCTTAATAGATGAATTCCATGCATGTTCATAACTTTGACACTTTTGCATTCAAGAGTTTCATATTGTGAAGCATGAAAATATTCCAAAGTGGTACGGGCCCAAAGTGATGTGTCAATGGTCCGACACTTCACCATTCGAGAGTTTCTGGATGTAAAGCATGGAAATATCCTGAAGTAGTATGGGCCCGAAGTGATGTGGCATCCTGACGTCACTTCGAGACTTCAACACTTTAACATTTCAGAGTTTGGGAGCTTATGAATGTGGAGCATGAATATCTTTCGAAGTGAATTTCTCCTGGAGTGACATGGCAATCTCTCATCACTTCAACACTTTGGATTTTGGTAGCTTGTGAATGTAGATCATGAGTATCTCCCAAAGTGACTTTCTCCCATAGTGACGTGGTAGTCTCTCATCACTTTGACACTTCGGATTTCAGGATATTTGGACTATGAAGCATGAAAACCTACTGAAATAGTATGGGCCCAAAATGACATGGCAGACTAACATCACTTTGGGACTTCTATACTTTGGCACTTCGACATTCAAGAGTTTCAGATTGTGAAGCATGAAAATTGTCCGAAATGGTACGGGCCCGGAGTGACGCAGTGGCATGAAATGAATGCCATGTGTCCTCAGTGGATAAGTGCCATGTGTCCTCGGTGGATAAGTGCCAAGTGTCTTCAGGACTTCGATGCTTCGACGTTTCGGTACTTCGTGGGTTTGCTCTTTATGTTAAATCCAACATGATTTCGACACTCCAAATGCATGAAAAATGTCAATCTGAGTGGCATGTTGGATCTCCACCATTGCAATTTTAATCTGTCTGTTCCTACAATTTGAGCTCGAAATTGACATCTTTTGAATTGTTTCTTTTTCTCGTAGAAGCTTACTATGCATACAAAGGAATTGGTGGACCTGGATGTCTCCTTCGCATAGGAAAGGATAGGTGGGCCTACTGCATTCTCAATTAGTGGCAAACATGATGACAATTATTTCAAACTCAAACCAGACATGCAATTATATTTCGAGGAAAACTGAAATAATTATGTGCAAAGAAACAATCAAGCAAGAAAATAAGGAAAACCAAGTCATTGAACAAATGAGAAACTGACTTGACCAACTTTAAGAGGAAATATTTCATGAAGGCATAGGGAAATGAGAGAGGAGAGGCAAAGGTGCATACCTAGGTTACAACAGTTTCTTTATGAATGCAACACAACTCTATTTTCTGTAATGTGAGTTAGGAATGTTCACACAGTTCTAGGATTAATCGATATTGCACAAGACTAACATAGATCCTTAGAATGTATGGATTTATCTAAGTATTCTCCTTACCCTTCCCTATCTTCTTGTCTTGGTTGTGCTTTAGGTGAGACTTCTTCTCTCCGGAGAAAATGAAAATGCCAGAGCTCTAGACTACTCGTTACTCTTTTGTTGGTAACCTAAGAAGGACCCTGGTTTGATCAATTTTGTGCCAACAATACACACACACACACACACATTTCAGGGCACATTTTTTATGAATCTCATTGTTTCAGCATTTTATGTTGTTGAATGTATAAATTTCAAAGTGTTTTGATTTCCACTGTTTTCTTTTATACATAAAATTGCAAGAAAGAAATATAATCTAAATGGATTTAAAGAAATCTATTCTCAAACGATAACTCTTAGAAACAGTGAATAGAAACAACTCCATATCTATATTCTTTTAAAAACTAATTTCACATAAAAATACTACTACAAGGATATTCGTAGGAAACATAAATCTACATTGTTTTATAAAGGGAGAAACCTACATGAACATCATGAACATGAACATGAAAAAAATAAGTCATGAGTTAAAATAAATGCACACTTTGGGATTATGGATGGCTCTGGGATAATGAAGACATGATGAGAAGATGAAATGTCAAACTCAAAATCTCCTATAACCTTCAATTTAAGATCTATTAGTATGATAAATTGAATATTGTTTTTCAATAGTTCAAAGGAGAAACTCATACATCAAATATAGAAGGACCACTTAACACATAAATGTAGATTTTGATGAGTTTGTACATTCAATAACTTACATTTAACTAATAGAAACTACAATTACCTTTACAATATTAAATAAATCCACTTATTACATGAGATGTTTGATGAAGGTTATACAAACATGATTTAGGTTCTAGCAACTATTTCACAGAATTTGGATAGATTTGTGAAATTTTGATGAAATGAAATAAATTATTTCTCAATTTGGTTGAGTATTCAAATATATTTGGAGTGTATTATTGCACTAATTATTGTAATACTTTATTTAATTTGATCAATTAATTTTTAAAGTGTTAAGGAAGTCTATGTAAGTAGGAATAGTTTGTTTTTCTAAATTTTTTATAAATACTTGCATTACGCATTAATGAATCTCTTATGGTGGAAAATATTTCTAAGTGCTAAATCCATATGCAATTAATTATTCACAATGACCTAAATTTGACAAAAGACTTAAGTCCCATCCTAGTTAAGACACTAGGAATCAATAATAAGAAACATTCAATTATTTCCAAAGTCAATTAACTTCTAATAAATTATGTCCATAGCCASACTATAGGATTTATCYAGAGTGTTAAGGAAAAATGTGTATTCCTCAGATATGCCTTTCCAATGAGCTATATTGCTCCCCAAATGGAKATTGTATGKAAAAGTTATATCCTTGGGAAGTTGACATGTCAACTACCCCCATCAGGGCCCACAAACCTTTTGGTGTTTCATCTTCTAGGGTTAGGGTTAGGGTTTTGTATTTMTTYATGTTTAAAATGCCTATAGAGACTCATTGAAAACAAMATCATCTTCTTAAGAATGAGCATARCCATCACATATCTTCTAAGAKATAATATGCCACCATTCTAGTGAGTCATTCACTCCACAATTTTATAGTTTCTGTACATTTCTCCTMTTAATAAAAATTGTGCATTATTGTATCTCTATGTTTATTGAAATATCTATGTATATTTAATTTTTATATCTCTTCCTTCATTTCATTCTCAAAATAATTCRGATTAGTGGTATCAGAGCATGCTACTCCTTTTCATTTCTTAGTGCATGTCCCCGATGAGGTCAGGGTATAGAGAGTTGGGTCTCGAGCTAGTTTCTATTGAGGAAAATTGTTGTCKCCATCCCAAGMGACCTCCCATGGTGGAAGAGAAGAGATACAAGGGAGAAAAAGATCCCATCAAGTTGTTGATCGTGGAAGCCCTCACACAACATATGAAAGAGATGTTGGATATTTTTTCCCAAATCCTTCAATGATTTTCGACAATAACAGGTGTGTCTTCGTCAAGAAATAACTTTGGAGATGCTATGCCATTCAAGGTACAATTTAATTTTGATATTCCCATATTTGAAGTTCAAATCATGTGGATAGTTTGGAAAAATGGTTAAATTTTCTAGAAGGTTATTTCTCTATTCACAATTTTTCCGACAGAGAAAAAATCATGTGTGTGCTCCTTGAGGCTCTCCCCCATGTCAAACATTGATGGGAAACTTATTGGGAGAAAATTTCCACAAAGGAGTATGGAATATTTGGGTTTGATCCCACTTCAGATTTTTTTATGGATGTGATCAAGGAGCAATATTACCCTGTAGGAAACTATGATTACCAATACATGAGATGGACCACACTGCATCAAGAGAGGGGCCAAACAATGTCATATTTCACAAATAACTTCCATACCTCATGCACTAAGATGGTTGTCAAAGGCTTTGATTGACACCTGGTTCTAAAATGTCTTGGAGCTCTACACAAGTACATCCAAACCGAAATGAAATTTCTGGAAATTTCATCATTGGGAGCCGCTTATCGATATGATTTTAAAATCAACCATAAATTTAAGTAGAAGAACAAGTAGGAGTTTGGGTCTTAAAATCCGCAACAACCAAATTATGGTAAAGAAAACCCTAACTCACAGAACAACCAACCTCAAGACAACCAGTCCAAGCCGTGGGAAAAGAAGAGAAACATGAAGATGAAGAAAGACATGGAGAAGTGGTGCAACTTCCACAAAATCCATTGGCACACCGTCAATGAATGTCACTCAAAATAGTCATTAGTGGTCGAACTCAAAAAAATGGATATGAATGCCGAATCAGAATTTGATTCAGATAATAATGAAAGTAGACACATAATCGATGTAGAACCTAGTGCTACTAACATGAAAAAACAATCCAACTAGAAGAACATGAGGATCTTGAGGAAGGGGAGCACATTTTCTATTCAAGATGTTGGTGAAGGGGACCCCACTGCATTTTATTGTTGATATCGAAATCCAGAAGAAACTCATATTAGTAGAGGTCATTAAGCAATTTGTTTTAACGACAACAATACACCCATATCCATACCACATCGGATGGATTTTCCAAGGATGACATATTTGTGTTAGCTAGCAGTGTCGCCTGACATATGACATTAAGCCCTTCAAGGATGAGGTACTTTGTGATGTTTCCCCACTAGAATCCTATGATGTTTTGTTAGGATAGATATATATGTTGAAGAATCATGCTATTTATGAGTTTCAACCCTGTAGTGTCATTTTTACTCTAGGGGGTCATCTCTATAGGATGCCAGAGGTAGTTTTGACTACTATCCTGAAAAAACATTGCCGCAAAGTAATATTTCATATTGCAAATTTTAGCCTCTTCAAAATATGTTCAGAAGATAAGGAAAATTCAATCACTGTAGCCTCAACCCAAGACCCTTCTATCCAACAAAAAATAATGAAAATTATTGTAGAAGAGAACTAAGATATTCATACTGCACCTATAAGGGTTCCTCCACACTGTCTAGTCAAGCGAAGTTATAAAAAATCCCTTCATGCTCTTCATGTTGCATATTCACTAACAGAGTCCTCCCACACTCAATAACATCGTGCACCTATATCGGTTAAATAGATCCAACCCTGCCAACAAGAGGTTCATAACAAACTTCACCAAGCTAAGCAGGGGAACTTCTTTATCAAGGAAAACAACTCACCATGGTTCAAATTCAACAAAATCTTCCTCGAGAACTTGATGCAATAGATATAATTTCTTCCTAAGGGGGGAAGAATGATTCATGTGGAAATTGGTGGTCACCCACCTATTTTGCTGGCTCAAAATAGGGGTTTCCACCTTGGAATTTTTTCTACATTTTTTCGAGTCCTAAAATCCTGGGGTTGTTTTGAGGCCCTAAAAAAAATCTTGTTGGCCTGCCACAGTCACATTGTAGGATTTATCTAGAAGGTGATGTAAAAATGTTTATTCCTCAAACAAAACTTTCCAAATATCTATCGTGCACCCCAAATGGAGATCGTATGAAAATGTTACGCCCTTGGAAAGTTGACATATCAAATACCCCCATCGGGGCCTACAAACCTTTTGGAATTTTATCTTTCGGGCTAGGGTTTTGGATTTTTTTTTTTACATTTAAAAGGAATCTATAGCCTCATTTTAAAAATCATCATCTTCTTTCCAATGAGCGTAGCCATCACATCACTTCTCATATATAAGTTGCCACCATTCTAGCGAGTCATTCACTCTGTAATTTTACAGTTTCTGTACATTGCTCTTATTAATACAAATTGTACATTATTGTATCTATGTGTTTATTGCAATATCTCTGTATATTTCATTGTTATATCTCTTCCTTCATTTCGTTCTGAAAATAATATGGATCAGTAGGCCACCATATGGTTGTTTTTTTGTTAGGGAACTTGTTGTCGTTTTGTATATTGGGAACAATGTGCCATTTTGTAAAAAATGTACAATTTAAACGATGTTGAATACACACACACACACACACATTTTAGGGAACATTTTTTATGAATCTCATTGTTTCTGCATTTTATATTTTTGAAAGTATGAATTTTAAGGTGTTTCGATTTCCACGGTTTTATGTTATATATGAAATTGCAAGAAATAAATCTAATCTAAATGCTTTTAAACAAATCTTTTCTCAAAAGATAACTCTTAGAAACATTAGAAACAACTTTGTATCTCTATTCTTATAAGAACTAATTCCACATAAAAATACTACTACAAGAATATTCCTAGGAAACATAGATATACATCGTTTTATAAAGGGAGAAACCTACACGAACATCATGAAAATGAAAATGAACAAAATAATTCATGAGTTGAAATCAATGCAAAATTTTGGATTATGAATAGCTTTGGAATGAACACATGATGAGAAGATGAAATGTCAAACTCAAAATATCCTATAACCTTCAATTTAAGATATGTTAGTATGATAAATTGAATATATTTTTTCAATAGTTCGAAGGAGAAACTCATACATTGAAAGATAGAAGGATCACTTAACATATCAATGTATATTTTGATGAGTTTTTACATTCAATAAATTACATTTAACTAATAGAAATTACAATTACCTTTGTTGGCGCAAGTTTGATCAGACCAGGATCCTTCTTAGGTTACCAACAAAAGGTACTTTGTATTCTAGAGCGCTAGAATTTTCATATCCTTCGAAGAGAAGAAGTCTCACTCGAAGCACTGCTGAGACAAATGGATAGGGAAGGGCAAGGAAAATGCTTAGGAGGATTCACAGAACCTTAAAGATTCACCCTGATCTTGCGCAAGACATCTAACTACAGAGAAGATCAGAAGTCATATGTGCAAGAACTGAAACTAATTATGTTTCAGAAAAGAATTCAAACATAGAGACATCACGTGGAACTTATGATCCATAAAGAAGTACTGTAAATATATGATTCATAAGTATAAACATAGAAAGACACAACATATTTTGAAATTTTGATCCTTCTTCATATATTATCTTCAAATATTTCTCAATTAAAATCTCAAAGATACATGATAGCACTCTGTCACATAGTCGTGGCTCTAGATGCATGTTGCAGAGATCTAATTCCCAAAATGGTGTACAGATTACATTACAGAACTCAAAACCCAACTTCTCTGCAGTAAACAAAAACTATGACCTCAACCTAATAGTAATGGAAGAATCAAACTAAACCCTTTTAAAATCATGATTGAACAACCCTTTTATAATCATATTCATCCGTATATATAAGCTAAGTCGTGTCTTCTGGCTTCGACTTGCATTATTTCTTGTTTTGCTGCAACCACTTTCGCTTTGTTAGCGTTGCAGTGTCCTTTTCACAATTGATTTTTGTTGCTTCTCCTTGCCCTACTGTCTATCTCCTTTGGTAGCTTTCACAACTCGTATTAGGCAAAAAATGAGACTATAGTCCTTCTTGCGCAACTCCTTATCCAAAAACAAAGGGCCCAACCGGCTCCGACCACAAACCTTGACTCACCCTCGAGTCAAGTACTCGACTCTTTCACAAATTCCAGGAGAAACTGTTGTTTTCCCTTGTCCTCCTTTTCCTCTTTATTTTTCTCTTCTTCTTGCACTTTCTCTTCTTTTTCCTCTTCAAACGAAGGGCCAAACTATGGGACCAACTCCAAGGCTCACTTCCTCACTTCTTGAAAGCTCCCAACTCTATCCTATCATTTCCTGGCAAGGAGTGAGGCCTCGACAACAAAGTTTTGGTTCGCCTATGTAATGAATCCCTTGGGATTGGATCCGACCAACGAGTTCCATTCATAATTTGTTGTTTCATCGACTTGATGAATCTACATATAAATTGTTTGAATGACAGGCTAGAAGTCATGCATCTCCTTCTTAGCTATGGATTGCGCCTCAAATTAGGTGTTCGGTTCATTGTCCTCTTGCTGGATCTGGTCAAGTTTCTGTTGTTTCTTGAGCAAATCCATCGTGGCTGCATTGTCTTCATTCAACACCCTAATTATGGTGTGCACATCCTCCAAGTTCTTGTTATGTCTAGTGATGATTCCCATCCAATTGCTCACTTCCCTGAAAATATTTGTGCACTCAGTTGTTCACTTATGTAGTGCTTCTCATGCATTGTTTCCTTCTAGCACTATCTTCTCCATCTTCTCTTGCAACTTTTGAGGTTGTCTCTCTACTTCTTGTTGAGTCTTCCTTAACTTCACTTCCATATGCTCGACATGAATGGCCAATTGTGACCATGCTCATTGAATCATTTCAATCTGGTGCTTCGGTTCTCCTGCATCATGGGCTTATGGAAGTTGGGGTGTGACCTTCTGAATATTTGGCCAAGCTTCAAGAAGCCTTTCTTGGAATCTTTCCAGTCTATGATAGACCTGGACCTTGGAACGTTCCTCTTATTTTTTGGATTCTTTTGAAAGGAATGTGTCCTCCCTTGAAACCTTGACATATCTCTCAGCCTGTTGGAGCCTCTGCTCCATTTGATAAGTTGATGCTCTGATCATTCCAACCAAGTGTGTTGCTAACCACTGTGTAAGGTCAGTAGAAGATGGTGCCGCATCCCTGGGTGCTCAAGTCTGCAATGGAAGTCCACTAGTTGTTGAGTGTTCTGAAGGAGTATCTACCTCCTCCTCCCCTGTGGACGGTCTTGGCGGAAGCCTCAACCTTAACGCTGATGGTAGGAGTGTCAGAACCTCTGTTCTGTCCAGGAAGAGTTGCAACAACTCTATGCATGGTTGAGGGTTTTGGAGAACCAACTCCATCTGTTCCTGCGTAGATGTCACGCTCTTCTCGGAGGTTGACTCTGGTTCCTTCTAACCCTCAGGTGGATCCTTCTCTTTACTTTCATCTTCTTCCAGAGTTGCACTTCCCTGGGCACCCTCAACCTTGGCCATTGAGGAAATGTACTCAGGAATTTGAGCTTATGGCTCCTCCACCATTTGAGTGTCATTTTTCTACACAAAAGGCATAATATACTGGTCTTGGGTGTCCAAGATCGGACCAGTTAGCTATAGTATCTACTCTAGTACTTCTAGATTTGGACCAAAAACTTCTGGTATCTGCTCAGACAATTCTAGGCTTGTTTCTGGGAGTTCCGACTCTTGTTTTTTTGGGGGATCGAGCTGCATTTCTTTGAATAAGTGGTTTGGGGTGGACTGGTGGTTTCAAGGGGTGGCGACTGGGGTTTTGGTGTTGATGGAGGGTGCTCAGTGATGGTGGTGGATGGAAGGGTGTGAGGATTAGGTTCATCCTGAATATGGATGATTGGGGTTGCTTGGACTGTTGAGCGAGTTCGAGGGATGACGAATGAAAGTGGTTGGGTGTTCATAATTGTTCTTGGTGAGACCCATGTTATAAACTTCTTCACCACTATTTCGGTAATGAATGCAACGCTCAGGATATCATTGAAATCCTTACCTGTCAAAATAGCTTGCTCTGGCAGCTGTGGGAAGATCGACAATGTTCTTTTCTTGCGCTCCATTGGCTATGTCTCTTCCTCCTCTTCCGAGTCCATCTATTCTAGAGCTTCTTTCTTCTGTACCTATGGTCCAAATCTTGATCCCACCCCTTCTTATTTTCCTTTCTTCTTCACCAAATCTACCAAAAAATTGTAGTGCATCCCCGACTTGCACGGTTTGCGTTTAACTCCTGGTTGTTATCACCATTTAAATTTTTGGTGTGAAATCCAGATTTCAGGGTTTATCGAGGTGCTAAAATGATTTGGAAGTCAAATAAATTTGGAGAAGTTCCTGGAAATGGAAAAAGAGATTAAATTTGGTGGAGGTGTAAAGCAAAGAGGGATTGAAAGGATGTAAATCCCTATTCTCTGAGATCAATGGTTAGGAGAGATTTCAGATTTTGAACCAACGCAGAGGTTAAAATGTCTAAGTGGGCCTGGAATTTCAACTCTGGTTTCCCCACAAAGTTACATGGCATCCTCAGACGCATTTTAGGGGGAAAAGTGGGTAAACTCAAAACCACCACATCACACCCCCGAAATTATGTGTTAAATGTCATTAAACGGGTCTAATATGAGGGTCACATGTGGAAATGAAACTTGACGGCATGTCTAATCATCTCAAGACACCTTTTTATGTACCATTGGTCCATGCAATGCCAAATAAGCACTGCCAAATAACTGATTTGATACTCATCATTGAAAATTGATAGTTGAACATGAGAAACCGTTACCCCCATAAGGATTCTTCATCAACAACCAATGATTATAATTGATTTAAATTGTTACTCAAAAACCA
>JZKD02S1734167.1:95862-111528 GCA_000966675.3 Picea glauca | reverse complement strand
CATATACTTGGTATATGATCTTGGTTTTTATGGTGTATACTTGAGGCATATTATTGAGACATTGACACATCTTGGATACTTGGCATATGGTTTACTGTATGGTATATGCTTGAGGCATATCTTGGATTCATTGGAATATATCTTTGTAGTATACCTAGGGAGGGAATATAGGGTATCTAGGGAGGTACCCAATGAGAATGTGGTTATGTATTATTAGTGAAAGTCATTTAATGTAAGGTGGACTAGGTCCACTATATTAAATAATGTCCATTATGGTAGTTGGATATAATAAACGTGAGAAGACTTTTTAGAAGGTTCCTAAGAGATAGAGAGTGATATATAAATAAGTGTGATAAATGTATTGAAATAGAGTGAAGAATATTGTAATTGTACAAACAAGGATTGACTGAGGAGTTTTATCCTTCCATAAGATTAATATATGTTATTACCCTACCTCAAGGGTTTTCTATACATTCTTGTGTTCAATATTTTGGTGAATGGTTTGGTTTATTCTAGTTTATTTCTGAAGTATATTTGTAGATCTATTCAAGTACTTAACCATTGGTATTAGATCACTTTCCTTGGCCAAAGAAGGGGATCAATTTTTGGCTCTTTTTGCAGATTTTTTATAGGGAAAAAAGAGGGTGACACACTTCAGGTTCATATTTGAAATTTTATGAGCGAAATTTGGCCAAACAAATTGGATATTTGAATTCCTCTCGAAAAATTTCTAATTTAAAAAAAAACATCAGTCGAAACAAAGTCCATAAAGTGAAGTTATCAACATTTTAAATTTGACAAATTTTCAGGTTTTTTTTTGGAAAAAGATGCGTGACTGTAAGTTAAAAAAAAAAAAAAAACGGAGTTTTTTTGGGGTTATGGGAAGCAATCTATTTTTAACTGGTGAAGATAATGATCTTATTATTGAATAATTCCTAAATTCCCTCAACTTAGAATGGAAAGCGAAGTGGAGATTTTATGTATTCTCTTATCTTCGAGAATATGCTAGCACATGGTGGCAATCATTGGACGGGGTCAAGATGCTGTGGATTTCTAATGAAAAAATTGAAAAAGCATTTCTTGATAGGTGGTATCATGTTGAAAAATCTTATACAAAGATAAACAAGGGTTTATTTTCATGTGGAAACTCTATATTACAGGTTCATGGATGTATTCTTAAAGAAAATATCATTGTTTCTATTAACCCTAGTTGCATGCATAATTTTATCAATGAGCAGTTGGTTAATAGGTTGCAAGTTCTTTAAATATTTGAAGATTACCATGGATAAATATGTCTTTCATTCATATTTTTATGCTATGGATATGAATGACATGGATATTGTTTTGGGATATCCTTGGATAGAATCAATGGGTACCATTAATATTAATGTGCAAAAAACATTTATGAATTTGCGGTACAAGAAAAAGAGAATCACATTGCATGAGGTGTCTCTTAGTAAGAAATACGGGCCCACAGAGGCCATCAAAGAAGTTATTGTTGAATCCGAAGTTGAATCAGAGTAAAATTCTACAGAAGGAGATGAAACAAAACCACATGAAGGCCATAGTCATGAAGCTAAGGAGGTCATTGAATCAAAGGCACAATGTGTTGCAGATTTGAAGAAAAAAAGAACAAATTCCTACAGTTGTTGTATATCTCCATCCACATCATATAGAGAAATAATGATCATCAAGGAAAGGGCATGAACATCAACACACTTATGCAACATCAAGGAATCAGAAAGGAAACCAATCTAGAGGTGCATGGAATCCTGCAATGTAGTATACCTAGGGAGGTAACATGGGGTACCTAGGGAGGTACCTAATGAAAATGTGGTTATGTATTATTAGTGGAATTCATTCAATGTAGGGTGGACTAGGTCCACTATATTAAATAATGTCCATTATGGTAGTTGGATATACTAAATGCGAGAAGGATTTATAGAAGGTTCCTAGGAGATAAAGAGTGTTATATAAAGAAGTGTGAGGAATGTATTGAAGCATAGTCAATATTATTGTCAATTTATCAAGCATTACTTGAGGAGTGTTATCCTTCCTCAAGGATTAATATATGGTGTTACCCTACCTCAATGTTTTTTTCTACATTCTTGTGTTGGATATTTGGTGAATGGTTTGGTTCCTCCTCTAGAATGTTCTTATGGGGTTGGTAGCACTATATAAAGGGGTTCAAGAAATGTAATGGGATGTGAAGAGAAGTATTGTATTTGGAGTGGTATATCAATAGGAGGATTCCCCCTCAAAGAGGCAAGTGAACATGAGATGATACCTTCCATAATAGGATCTTTTGTATGGTGTTGCTTTACCTCAAGGGTTTTCTTATAATAAATAGTGGTTTTATTCTATATTGTTTTCTGAATATTTGACGTGTTTATGTGTGCAAGTATTTGGTACTTAGGTACCCCATATTACCTCCCTAGGTATACTACAATATTTGACACATGGTTTATGGATTATGGTTGAAGCATATCATGAGTGATATGGCACATGTTTGAGGTACATCTCATGGTACGTGGTTTTGGCATGTGATTGAGGTATATGGTTGGATACAATATATCATTGGGGTTCTAGTACATGATATAGTATAGGTTTTGGTACATGGTTGATGTATGATATGGTACAATTATTTGGTACATGTTTTGGTACATGGTTGAGAACATAGGTTGATGATGGCATATCAATTATAGTGATAGAGACAATGGAAGTTACAGGTTGATGTGATAGTGACAATGACATGTTAGTTACAGGTTGTATGATAGGTTGATTACAGGTTGATGTGCCAGTGACAGTAACAGGTTGGATGGCAGGTCAATTATAGGTTGATGAGATAGTGACAATGGAAGTATCAGTGGTAGTGACAGGTTGAGTCTGCACTTATATTTCAGGGTGACAGGACGAGGAAAGGAAAGGGGGTTGTAGCTTCCTTTCGGTTGGAGCCGAAGAACATAGGGAGTATGAACTTCCTTCAGGTTGGATCCTATAAATCAGGGGGTCATAACCTCTTTCTGGTTGGAGCCAGAGAATACATATATTTGAAGATGCCTTCAGGTTCGAGCCTATAAAATAGGGGGTTCGATCCTCCTTACAGTTGTAGCTAGAGAATTTAGGGAGTTGTAGCTTCCTTAATGTTGGTGCATGAAAATAGGGGGTTGGAGCCTCCTTCCAGTTGGTGTTGGAGAATTGGGAAGTTGGTGATTCCTATGAATGTAATTTTGATATATATATAAGAAAGCATTCCATGGTTTTCTTCCATTTTGGTTTCCATGTAAATTCCGGTGTATTGTGTATCTAATGTGATATCGTTGAATGGTACTAATTATGTTTATATTCTCATGATATATTGAATGCAATCATAAATGATATACTATTGATAAAGTTGAATTTTATATATTATTATTGAAAGTGGTAAAAAGTGCTCATACTAATTCATGCCCCCTCTTAGTATTCCAATAAATTTTGCATAGGCTATAAACCTAGGGTAACATTCTTGCCTATCTCACCTTACCCTAGTGAGATTTGAAAATGCTTGAGTGAGGAATTTCCATTCCTTGAATCAACAGTCACTAGAGGATGTACATGCTAAATATGATGGTATTATCTCCAAGGAAAAGAGGATATAATATACTTGGTTTCATCATGTGAAGCCTTTAATTGCAACTCTTTGAGGACAAACATTTTTGAAGGAGGATACTATGTTATGACCCAAGAGGGCATAAATAGGGTGTAATGTATATGATATAATCCCACGGGGTGGAATATATGGGGATAAATGTACATGTAATGTTTAAATATATATTTAATAGGGATAACCTAATAGTAAAGGGGCCTCATGTGTAGGTGTGAATAGGTATATATAAAAATAATATATTCATTAAATTGAGGACAAGTGAATTGTGATGTATGAATGAATTTGGATATTTGGAGGAGTTTTTCCTATTATTTAAGGAGTTATTGTGTAACTCATCTCTCTTATCTATATTGGAGTTGTGCTCCACACTCACATTGTTTTACATGGTGTGTACTTCTGGTTTATTATGATATTGTAAGTATTTAGTTTATAACATGTAGAGTAACCCATTCTAGAGATGATAGCCAGCCTTATCATCACTTTATTCTACATGAATTTGGCCCTATAGCTACTGAACACCTCCCTAAAGTATTCACATTTTGTGTATGCCTCTTTGTATGCACCATGGGTAAAATGATCCATGTGCATAAGAGTTCCCAAAGACATAATCTTAGACATGGGTGGCCTAGAAAGCATGTTATCTAACTTATTAGTGTTTCCCTTATTATACTTCATGACTAGAAGAAATTGTTGAAAAACACATTCACTTCTAATGTTTGGTTTGTTGAACCTTAATTTGGTATTGCAAATATTGCAGTGACTGGTAAATTTTGTGGATAATGGTTTCCTTTCCCATAATATAGTGCTTCCACTTCTTAACATCTTGAAACAGGGCATAAAGTTCCCTACCATATGTAGGGTATTTCAAAACTCCATCATGAAACATCTAAGAATGATAACATACCGACTTACCTCCTTGAATCAAAACTACTCCTGTAGCATACCCACTTGCATCGGTTTCCACTTCGAAGGGATTCTATAATTTAGGAAATGTGATAACTGGTGCTTATTTGTTCTTTTGTTTCATCTCATTGAAATCTTTCTGTTGATTCTTTCCCCACTAGAACTTATTACTACTAATTGTTATGGTGTGGAGTGGTGCAACTACCACTAAAAACGATGCTATGAACTTCCAGAGGTATTGTGCTACCCAAAAAAATCCTAACTTCAGTTACTTTAGTAGGAATTGACCATTTTATGATGGCCTCCATTTTTGCATGATCTATATTGAACTCCCCTCCACCAATCACATACCCCAAATACACTAATGATTCCTGAGAAAACTCACATTTCTTGAGGTTAGTTAGTAGTTGGTGCTTTTTCAGAGTCTCTAACGCTTACATGAGATGTGAGATGTGCTCCTCCTAGGCATAGCTATAAACCAATATATTGTCCAAATACACTATAACAAATGAATCTAAATATGGGTTTAATACATAATTTATCAGTCTCCTAAATGTACCTAGTGCATTAAATAAACCAAATGGCATGACCAACCATTCATACAAACCTTTCCTTGTCTTGAAGGCATGATCCAGATTATTTTAGGAATTATATGAAGGTAGAGATATAAAAAATAATTACACATAGATATGGCAAGGAACACAATAATAAAGTAAATCTCATATTCTATTAATGATCGTCTAAAATACAAAAGATTGTAAAATGCAAAATCACACAAGCTAGCTAGAATGGTGGTAGCTTATCTATGAGAAGAGATGTGTCAAATACACTCATTCCCAAGAATTTGGTTACAATGAGGATCCAAAATAATTTTTAACATAAATCAGAAATGAGAAAACCCTAAACATCCAAAAATCTAACCTTAGGAGTTGAAGTGCCAAAAGTCATGTGGGCCCCGATGGGGTAAGTTGGTACATCAACTCCCTGGGCTCGTAAATTTTGCATATGATATCCATTTTAGGTGCACTATAGCTTATTGGAAAGAAATATATGAGTACTACACATTTTTCCATCACACTTTGAATAAATATGATCTAGGTGGATATTGGTGGCCACCGACCTATTTCAGCTGGCTCCGTGTGCCCATTTTTGTTCAACACGTCCTCTTGTACTACTTTATAATTGTGAGTTCTACACTTCTGGGGATATCTGAAGCCCTACACATTCTCCATATGGATACAGGTGGCCTATCACCTAATCCAACTAGCTTATTTTGTATGTTTTCATGTCAATACATCTTTTTGTACTTTTAGGGTTGTTTTGGGGTCCTAAACATTGTTTTCTTGGCTCACCACAGTCATAATGTAGATAGAGACAACTTCTGACAACGAAAGGTGTAGTTCTCTAAAATAATTTTTCAATGGGCTATCACGCGCCTAAAAAGGAGGTCGTATGCAAAATTTATGACCCTAGGAAGTTGAGGTACCAAATTAGACCAACTTACCCATAGGGCCCACATGACTTTTGGCATTTCACCTTCTAGGGTTAGGTTTTTGGATGTCTAGGATTTTGGCATCCATGAGTAATATGAAAAGGGCCTATGGAACCTCATTGTAATCCATTCTTCTCAGATGGATGCATGTATCATCCACATCTCTTCTTAGAGATAGATACCACCATTCAAGTAAGTTTCAGTTATGCAGTTTTATAGTTTCAGCCTATTTCATTATTTAATAGAAGATATTGTTCACTGGATATTTGTGTTATTCTTCCTATATCCATTTTTATTGTATTCAGTCTGTTAATCAGTTTGTTCCACTCCTAAATATGGATCAATGGTATCAGAGCGGTATGCTCTTCATTTATTTTTATTCGTGCATGTCCCTGACAAGGTCTAGGTACAAGAAGTTGGGAATCGAACCAATCGAGCCATTACTAGATCGACCGCATAGATCCCAACAAAATCCCATTGGAAACAAAAATAAAGATGATGGAGTAGGAGATCCTATTAAATTTTTTCTAGAGGAATCCCTCACGTGACAAAGGAACGAAATGATGGACAACTTTGCACAGATCCTTCGGTAGTTTCCCAAGGAAGAAGCATCTTCATCAAGCGGCCATGCAACCCCCTTCAAGGTACAACTAAATTTTGATATTCCATTATTTGAAGGACTGATAGATGCAGATGTTGTAGATAAATGGTTGAATCTGCTCGAAGGATATTTTTTGGTCCACATTTTTTCTGATAGGGAAAAGATCACTTTTTCACTTCTCAAGGCTATTCCCCATGTTAAAGACTGGTGGGATACTTACTCTGAGAAAAGGGCCGTGGAGGAATCTGCAATTTTTGTGGTGGCCCCTACATGGGAATCCTTTAGAGATGCCATTAAAGAACATTACTACCCTGTTGGAAGCTACGAGGACTAGTACACTAGATGGACCACCCTACGTCAAGAAAGGGACCAGAAAGTACCATAATTCACCAATATTTTCCATACCCTATGCACCAAATTGGGTATCAAATATTCTAAGCATCATATGGTGCTCAAATACCATGGTTGTTTGCATAGATACATTCAAACATAAATGGATTTCCTGGACATCGCCTCATTGGGCATGAATTATAGGTACGCTGTCAAGATCAAGCATAAATTTAAGCAGAAATGATGAGAGTTTGGATTTGCAAACCTTTCACAGCCAAAGCAAGGAAAATGAAACCCCAACCCACACAACAAGGGACCAATTCGATATGGCTGTCCTCAGGACAATCCGTCTAAGCCGCAACACAAGAAGGGAAATGAGAAGATGAAGAAGGACATGGGAAAATGGTGAGAGTAATATAAAATTCCTTGGCAAAACACCGATGAATTTCTCTCTAAGCAATCCCTCGTGGCTGAGTTGAAGGCTTTAGAGTTAGAGGTCGATTCGGATTTTGAGTCAAATCCTGAAGGAGGGAAGCAGATTATCGATGTTGAACCTAGTGCCATGGTCGCTACCACCAAAGTCTGGCCAAGCAAACCAAAAGAACCAGAGGAAGGGGAATGCCTCTTTCACTCGCAGATGTGGGTCAAGGGGGCTCCAATTCATTTTATTGTCGATAATGATAGTAAGAAGAACCTGATTTTAGCAGAGGTCATCAAGTGACTAGACCTACCAATGACACTACACTTGCATCCCTACACCATCGGTCGGCTTCTTCAAGGAAGAGATCTCTGTGTCAGCCAACAATTTCATATTTCTTACAACATCAAGCCTTTAAAAGATGAGGTACTGTGTAATATTTATCCCCTTGAAGTTTGTGATGTTCTTTTAGGACAACCATATTTGTGGAAGCATCATGTTGTGTATGAGTCTAGACCCCACAATGTTATTATTACTTTGGGTAGAAAATTGTACAGGATCCCAGAGGTGGAATCACTTACTGCTATTTCTTTAATCTCTGCTAAGCAATGCAATAAGGTCATTTCACAGACCAGGAAGTTCGTCCTCTTTGTGATCCATGCTCACAGTAAGAAAAAGGTCTCCACCACATTTGTGGCCTCTACACAATGCCTCTCTTTGCAGTAGAATCAAGTGGATGGGATCGTGGAAGAATACAGAGACATCTTATCCTCACCTATAGGGGTACCGACACACTACCAAGTAAAGCATCCAATTGATATGACCCCCAACCCACCTCTACTTAATGGACTAGTCTATTGACACTCGCTAATGGAAAATGACAAAATTAGGTGTTAGATCCAAGAGCTTATTCAAATGGGGCATAGCAGACCCAAATCCTCCCCTTGCGGAAGCCCGATTGTACTGGTGCAGAAGAAGGATGGGACTTGGAGACTCTACATTGATTACAGAGCCTTAAACAAAATCACAGTCAAGAACTGCTACCTGATTCCCAGGATTGATGACCTTCTTGAACAACTCAAGGGGGGAAATTTCTTCAACAATATTGACTTGAATTCTGGCTACCACCAGGTTCCCATCGAACCAAATGATGTCTGGAAGACAACCTTAAAATCTAAAGAAGGTCTCTAAGAATGGCTAGTCATGCCCTTTGGCTTAACAAATGCACCAACCACTTTCATGAGTCTGATTGATGATGTATTGAGACCCTTCACCAAATCCTTTGTGGTAGTATATTTGGATGACATCCTCATCTTCAGTAGAAAGTGGGAGGAGCACATGCGCCATATTCAATATATTTTGAGCACTCTGTGGCAACACAAGCTTTATACCAACTTGGAAAAATTCTCTTTTGGCATGAACATGGTCCAATACCTGGGATACATTGTTGATGAGCATGGGGTACATGTTGGTTCAATTAAGATACAAGTCATCTATGACTTTCCAGACCCGACCACACTGATCGATCTTCAGAGCTTCTCAGGACTAGAAAATTTCTACCGAAGTTTCTTGTTGGGATTCTCCCATATTGCATGGGCCCTTAGCCAGGTGACCAAGGGCGGTGATAGGGAAAATTTTGTGTGGGGGAAGGAGAAACAAAGAGACTTCGATGATATGAAACATCACTTGTGCTAAGCTCCAGTACTCTCCTTTCCTGATCTGCAACAACCATTCAAGATTGACATTGATGCATATGACTATGCTATGGGTGCAGTTCTCACTCAACACAGACATCCTATGGAATACCATAGTGAGACACTCTTTGATACTTTCTAGAAATACCCCACCTATGACAAATAAATTTATTCCATTGTACAATCCTATCGTCAATGGAAAAATTACATTATGGGGAAAGAGATGATCATACACATTGATCACAAGCCTCTGCAGTTCATACAGACACAGGGGAAATTGCATAATGACCACCATAAAAAGTGGTCCACCTACTTGCAACAGTTCCATATCAACATCAAGTATAAGACAGGTATCTACAGTCGTGTCGTCGACTGCCTCAATCGGCCTCCTGTGGCTACACTCACCACTGTTCTCCAGTCCTTTGGACATGAAGCATCGAAGTGGTCCCAACTTTATCAGCAAGATCTGGACTTCACCACCACATATAATCTCTTGGGTGCAGGCGCCACTATCACTGATTTTCACATTCAAGACAAACTCTTATTCCACCTGGGACATTTATGTGTTCCTACAAGCGAGAGTGCAAATATGATTTGGGAATCCCACTACAGTCGGGTGGCAGGACATTTTGGCATAGAGAAAATTGTGTTTGTTCTTCAGAAACATTTTTATTGGCAAAAACTTCGACAAGACATCAACAAGTATATTAGATAGTGCATTTCCTACGCCATTTCCAAGACAACCATAAATAAGCAAGTCTTATACACCCCTCTTCCTATTCTCTAGAAGCCGTGGGAATCCATCTCAATGGATTACATGTTTGGTTTATCATCCACCAAGCACAAAAATGATTGCGTGTTTGTGATAGTTGATCATTTTTCGAAGATGGCCATCCTCATAGCCTATAAGAAGAATTTCACAGTGGCAGATACTTCCAAGCTCTTCTTTGACCGAGTTTGGGTCCACTTTGGGATACCATAGATCATCATTTTCGATCGATACAACATGTTCCTAAACACCTTTTGGTCGATTCTATGGTCTCTTTTGGACACCAAGCTCACAAAATCCACTTCTTTCCACCCCCAAACTGATGGCCGAATTGAGGTCTTCAATCAGATGATTGTGCACATCCTGTGCATGTACAATTATAAGAATCCCCATACATGGGATGAGAGTCTCCCATATGTCCAACACAACTACAACATATCTCTCCATATTTCCACCGACCATATCCCATTTCAGGTGGGTCTGGGATTCCAACCCTTGGGACCCATTGATGTTGCACTTCCTCTTGCCACTGCCTAGACAAACTCTTCCCCTGATCATTCTACGCTCAACAAAGACACTAGATTCATTGAGAGGATTCAACACATCCGCCAATAGGTCTAGGAGATTTTGCAGAAATCCAATGCTAAGTACAAGCAACTCCATGATAAACAAAGGGTACCACACCAGTTTTAGGTTGGCGACAAAGTCTGGTTACATTTGCACAAGTAGCGTCTCACCAGGCCCCATTGGAAGCTTCACCCACATCGTTATGGGCCTTGCACTATCACCAAGGTTGTGGGTAGCAATGTTTTTGAGCTCAACACTCCACCCTTCATTGGTCTACATCCAATATTCAATGTGAACCTTATTCAACCATATTTTCCACCATTATTGGACACTTCTAATATTTCTTAACAACTGACACCAACAGAGCTCAAACCGGACTGCATGGAACAAGCATCCACCGATCAGATTGTGGAAACACAGGTCAAGGGCACTCACCAACAACGGATCCAACTTTATCAGGTTTTCAAGGAATGACAACTCCTACACCAAGGCAAGTGGCTCACTTGGGGCCAAATCCAGCAGAAGTTTCCTCACCTGATGGGGGAACTCAATGCAATTGAGACCAATGATTCCTAAGGGGGGAGGATTGATCCAGGTGGATATTGGTGGCCACCCACCTATTCCAACTGGCTCCTCGTGTTCATTTTTCTTCAACACGTCCTTCTGTATTGCTTTATAATTGTTATTTCTACACTTCTGGGGTTTTCTGAATCCCCACACATTCTCCAAATGGATACGGGTGGCCTCTTGCCTAATCCAACTGGATTATTTTGTATTTTTTCATGTCAACACATCTTGTTTTACTTTCAGGGCTGTTTTGGGGCCCTAAACATTGTTTTCATGGCTCACAAAATGTGTATTTCTCTGAAAGAACTTTCCAATGGGCTATCACGAGCCTAAAACGAAGGTCGTATGCAAAATTTACATCTCTAGGAAGTTGAGGTACCAAATTACACCAACTTACCCATAGGGCCCACATGACTTTTGGCGTTTCACCTTCTAGGGTCAGGTTTTTGGATGTCTAGGGTTTTTTCATTCATGAGTAATATGGAAAGGGCCTCTTTAGCCTCATTGTAATCCATTATTCTCATATGGATGTGTGTAGCAACCACATCTCTTCTCAGAGATAACTACCAACATTCGAGCAAGTTTTAGTTCTGAAGTTTTACAGTTTCAACCTATTTCATTATTTAATGGAAGATATTGTTCACTGGATATTTGTGTTATTCTTCTTATCTCCATGTTTATTGTATTCAGTCTGTTAATCAATTCATTTCACTCCTAAATCCGAATCAAAATCCTACAATGTTATTGTGGCAGGCCCAAAAAACATTGTTTAGGGCCTCAAAACAACCCCAAAAGTTTAGGACCCAAAAAGATAGCAAACAAATGTCCAAAATGGAAATTGGTCTTTGAGTCAGTGGAAAATGTATGTGGCCATTGATATCCACCTGGATCAAGAAAGTATTCTAAGTGTCTTCTTCTTTGACATGTTCCTATTGGTATCTTTATTTAAGATCCAAATTTGTAAAGTACTCGGGATGTTGCAACTAGTCTAACAAATCATCGATCTTGGGTAGAGGGTAGTGATTCTTCAATGTAATATTTTTCAAAGATATATAGTTGATACACATATACAAAATCCCATCCTTATTGAGTATGATGATGATAGGTGGCCCACAAGGTGAAGTGCTTGGTCAAGTCACTCTTTTCTCTAGCAGTCGCTACACCTGCTTCTTCACTTCATATTCTTCCAAAATAGGCTATCTATACAACCCAGTAAACAATGAGGAGTGAGGAAACAACTGTATCTTGTGCTCCACTTCCCTCTGAAGTGGAAGTCCTTTAGAATCCTTGAACACTCCTCTATATTCCTGCAATAAATCCTCCAACCGTTGTTTATGATTTTTAGTACATCCCTTCAACGATGCCTTTACTCTTACCAATTCATCATCTAACTAAATCTCTTTTAAGAAAAGAAAAACATACTTCTTACTTGAACTAATCAAATTTTTTTCTTGGTTGGCACTTACTAGTGAGATCTTTGATTACCTTTATGCACATTGATGATGAAAGACTCCCCATCCTTTACTAGGAAATATTGGTTTTCTCTCTACATGAATATCACATCCCTCATATACATGTAGGGGTTTCTAAACACTACACCACACACATTAAGGGGTACTACTTATATCTCCACTTCATCAATAAAATATGCACTTACTATAAATTTGATCTTACACTATTTCATGGCCTTGATCTCTACATCCTTGTTTACCCACCCCAGTGGATATGGGATAGGATGATCATGAACCTCCAACCCAAGATTTTTGACCAAATATACTACTATGAGATTTTCTTGTGATCCAGAATGAATTAGAGCATCTACCTTGGTCTTCTTGACCTGGATATTGATATGGAAGAGTTTTATCATCTCCTTCTCTTCCTTATGATGAAGGATACTTAGATGCACCTCCTTCTGCACTGAAGTGCATAAAATATTCTCATCCACATATGAGTTTCTCTCTACCTTATCGATTGAATTTGTGGCTAGAAGGTTCTTCTTCTTGGCATTCTTCTTGTAGTTCCTAGGGTTCAAATCTATATGCATTTTCCAACACTTTTCTTTAGTGTGACCATCGATATTGAAATGGTTATAGTGGTTACTTGGATCCTGACAATGGTGTGAAGTACCTATCATAATCTTTTCTTTCCCTTTCCACTTCTTCTTTTCTTCACTATAAGCACCCTAATGCTCTTTTTGTTTGGGACCACTTTGATGTCCTTTTTTGTGGCCTATATTTTCGAGATATTGTTCTTCCACAAATGCCTCATCAACTATCATGGGACTGAAGAGAATCACTTTATTTCACAAATGATTGTGTAGACCCCCCAAATACTTGAGGACTACATCTAGGTTATTGGGAGAGATAGATAACATCATAGCCATATTCCTCAATTCAGTGGTGTACTCATGCACACTCTACCCTTTCCTTTGTCTGAAGTAATGACAATAGATACATTGGTCCTATACATACCCAATAGGGTAGAACTGGGACTTAATGAGGGTTTTTAAATCCTCCCACTTAGTTACTGTATGATCACCCTCTAGCCTAAGTGTCTATTTGTGTCTTTCCCACCAGGTTAATGTATGGCCCTCTAATTTCAGTCGGGAAAACAAAACATTTTACTCCTCATCTATATTGTGAACATTGAAATAGACATCTAATTACTACAACCAATGATTCAAATTAAATGCATATATCTCACCCTGGTATGGCTTGATATCCACTTTGTCTTCCATTTTAAATAAATACTATGAAGTGGTAATGTCACTGGAACTTCACTGCTCTTTATCGAGCTCTTTTCTTGACTCCTTTTCTATGTCTTGTTGATGTTCATATTGGTCATGATAAAAAAAAAAACCTCACGAGGACAAAATATCCCCCTACGTTTTTATAGAGGTTGTTCTCCTCTATTGGTGTACTAGAAGATTGTGTATATGGACTTAGAATGTAATGGGTGAATGCTACAGAGAAAACACCAAGAAATCTTCCAGTAATGATCTCATTCAACATATTTTCTTATTAAGAACATCATTTTCATTTGTAGAAAGAAAACAAATGAATATACATAACTGTAAGAGATTTGTATAGAATATGCTTTCAACACATATCTTTCCTTCCTTTTAAAATAATATGAACTTAGAAACGACTATGAATTTGCAGGAAGATTGGAAAAACAAAGGTGAACATGTCACCAGAGAAATTTAGAAGAGTGCATTGTTAAAACTCAATAAATAATATGATAGGCACACTCTAAACATCTCACGCTCAAAATATGAAGTCTTGAGAGGTCATTAAATTTATGCCCCAAAATATCTCTCTATGGAGAAGTCAATAATAACATCCCATATCTGACAAATTTAATAATGTTAGAAAAATAAAACTAGCTCATTAGCCTAAAAAATCTCAATGAAAAATAGATAAAATGTGATTATATTGCATTTTCTTTCTACAAGTAGGGACTTTTCTCCTCTAGACTTAAAATGTCATGAAAATGGAATGAAAAATTTAAATAAAGAGTTGATCCGACCAAGATCTTCCTGTAGAAAAACATACATAGAAAATCTCTTTGGAAATATTCTAGTATAGATAAAGATGAAGGGAAAGTCAAGAATGCTAATTCAAAAAATCTTTAGAAAGTTAAAGCTTGCTTCAAGAAGAAGATTTCTGTAGAAAAATATCTAGCTACCTCCAACAACAACCGCTAGCCTTTTGAATGTCTTTTACATCTTCTTTTATAATTTTTCCTTCATTACCTAGAAGACACTTTTTAGTTATGTTTTTTTATCATTTTGGTGCAATGAATTAATCCTTTAGGTAAATGTGAGATTTGATATTTGTACCTCGAATTGGGACCCACTTTAACCTATAATAAAAGTTAATTAATTAACTTTTATTTCCAAATTTTGAACATGACTATCTGAGAAAAAGGTTGAATGTCTTTAAATTTTCTGAGCTTGATAACTGAAATATGTCTTGAAACCATTTCATAATTAATATTCATCATTCTGGCTTTCCAATAAGTCTTGTTGAGCACAATTTGGAGGTCTAGATATCAAGATATGAACTCGGGAAGTCACGGTACCAAAAACAATTTCCAAACAAGTCTTGAAACAAAGCCGACTGCTATTTTAATTTATGGAAAAATTATGTCCAACTTCCTCTCTTGAAACTTGTTTCATTTTATTCCTTTTCTAATTGTCTTTCCAATGAGGTCCCATTTTCTGAAAACAGAGGTTGGGAACTCAAGATATGAGCTCGGGAAGTCGGAGACTAAGCCACCATCGATCTGGTTTGTGGATGAATCTCATCCATTGATTTAATTTCACCCATTTAAATCAAATCTGACATGGATTGTGGATATGAAGAGTTTATTGTTTATAATGAATATGCCTCCTTTACATTCATGTGTGAATCAAAGGAATTATGTAAGAATTGGTTCGTGCCTTAGGAAATTACATGACTTGGTAACATTTTGTCTGCTCTGTCGTCATCCAGTCATCAATGCATGTCACATTGTAGTAGGTTGAATGGTATGCCACATGTCTTGTTAATATTGGTCCACATGTCATGTTATGGTTAGTTGAAATTGTTGATACTGAGAGGGGGGGTGAATCAGTATCAAGTACAATTTAAAACCTTTTTCAACTTATACTTAAACCATTCAATTATATCCAATGA
>JZKD02S1734167.1:51756-84149 GCA_000966675.3 Picea glauca | reverse complement strand
AAAATTGTTGGAATGGGAAAGGTAAAAATAAAGCAAAGGAATGGAAACCAATGGTTGTTGAAAGAGGTAAGACATGTTTCAGATCTAAGGAAAAATCTGATTTCAACAGGGAAGTTTGAAAGTGAAGGTTGTATATCCATATTTATAGATAAGTTGTGGAAGGTCACCAAAGGATCATTGGTGATAGAAAAAGGAGAGAAGGTAGGTACATTGTATTTATGTACTGGAAATACTAACTCTTCTATCTCTTTAGCTTCTACATGAGTGGATACATCACTGTGGAATTGTAGGATTGGACACATAAGTGAGAAGGGGATGCAAATACTTCAAAAAAGAAATTTGTTTCCAAATATTAAACAAATTAATTTGGATTTCTGTGACCATTGTGTTTATGGAAAACAAAAGAGAGTCATATTTCTTAGAGTCGAAAAAGAAAATAAGAGTGAAAGTTTATAGCTTGTGCATACAAATGTATGGGGAACAACTTAGGTATCATCTCTTGGTGGATCTCGTTATTATGTTACTTTTATTGATGATGCAACTAGAAAAACTTGGGTTTATTGCATTCGACAAAAATATGATGTTTTTTATACTTTTAAGAAATGGAAAGCTTTGGTTGAGAATGATACAGGAAAAAGGTTGAAGTGTCTCAGATCAGATAATGGAGGTGAATATTACGTCAAGGAGTTTGATGATTACTGTTCATACCATGAAATTCATAGAGAGAAGATAATTCTAGGAACACCACAATAAAATGGTGTGTCAGAGAGGATGAACAAGACAATCATGGAGTGTGCAAGGAGTATGATATTGCATGTTGGTTTTCCCTTATAGTTATAGGAAGATGATACAGATACCATTGTTTCCTTAATAAACAGAGGACCTTCAATCTCTTTGGATGGTATAATTCCAAAGGAGGCGTGGATAGGTAAAAAGGTAAACTATTATTTTTTGAAGACTTTTGGTTGTGAAGCATTTGTTCATATTGATAAAGAAAATAGAACAAAGCTTGAGGCAAAATCCAAGAAGTGTACCTTTATTATATTATTAGTAGACCATTTGTAGAGATTTCATATTCAATGACAAGGTCATGTACAAAGATCATTTGCAGAGAAAGAAATAGGAAAAATAAAAACTAGAATACACATTGCTTGATGAGATCACTGAAAAAGAAATTGCAAAGGAACCAAAAAATCAAAATGTAAAACAACATGAGTAGCAGGTACCTCAAACTCCTGCAAGTGTTGTTAGAATATCTACCAGGTTAAGTAGACCCCCTGAATGATACTCTCCTTCATTATATTATTTATTGTTTACTAATTCTGGTGAACCATAATTTTATGAAGAGGAAATGCAGATAGACACTAAAAATAAGTGGTAGCAAGGAAAGAAAGAGGAAATGGAATCCGTGGTAAATAACCAGACTTGGGATTTGGTTCAGTTTCCTGTAGGAAAAAGAGCATTGCAAGATAAATGGGTTTACAAATTGAAGGAGGAAGATGGAGGAAAAAATCAGTACACAGATAGACTTGTTGTAAACAGGTTTACAAAATAAAGGTATATATTTTGATGAAATATTTTCTCCTGTTGTTAAAATGACTTAAATTAGGACTATTTTAAGTCTTGTGGCAGTAGAATATTTGCATCTTGAACAGTTATATGTAAAACCAACTTTTCTCCATGGGGATTTGGAGGAAGAGATTGATATGTAGCAACCACAAGGGTATGAGGTCAAAGGGAAGCAGAATTTGGTATGCATGTTGAAGAAGAGCTTGCATGGCCTAAATCAAACTCCAAGGCAGTGATATTTGAAGTTTGATAGGTTTATGACAGAACAAGGTTATGTATATTCCATTATGATCATTGTGTTTATTTTAAAAGGATAGAAAATGGAAGCTATATTGTCTTGCTATTGTATGTGGATGACATGCTTCTTGTAGGGTCTAATATGCAAGATATAAATGTGCTCAAGAATAAACTAGCTAATTCATTTGCGATGAAGGATTTGGGTGCTACAAAAGAAATACTTGGTATGAGAATAACAAGAGACAGAAAAAAATTGCAAATTGACATTGTCTCAGGGTGGGTACATAGAGAAGGTGTTGGAGAGGTTTAGAATGCAGAATGCAAAACCAGTTAGTACACCTTTGTCCAACCATTTCAAATTAACTACGAAAATGTGTCCCCAGACATAGGAGGAGATAAAATACATGTCAAGGGTCCCTTATTCATCAACAATTGGTAGCTTGATGTATGCAATGGTTTACACATGCAGTGGGAATTGTGAGCAGGTATATGAACAATCCATGTAAATAACATTGGGAGGAAGTAAAGTGTATTATCAGGTATTTGAGAGGTACTGCTACTCATGAATTATGTTTTGAAGGTTTATACATTGTTCTATAGGGATATGTTGATTCAAATATGGAAGGTGATAAAGATAGCAGAAGGAGCACCATAGGTTATTTTTTTACTATAGGTGGAACATCGGTAAGTTGGATTTCGAAACTGCAAAAGGTTGTTTCACTTTCAACAATAGAGGCAAAGTATGTTGCTACTATAGAGGCTAGTAAAGAGATGATTTGGTTACAGAGGTTTATGGAGGAATTGGGAAAGAAAAAGGAGAATAACCGGTTGTATTGTGATAGTGAGAGTGCCATTCATATTGCAAACAACTCAACCTTCCATTTGAAGAATAAGAATATACAACTCAGGTACCATTTCATATGATATGTCTTGGAAGATGGAAATTATAGTTGGAAAAGATACACACTAGCCAGAATCCCGCAGACATGTTAACTAAGGGACTAACTAGGAAGAAGCTGAGTTCCTTCTTAGTTTCAATTGGTCTTCAAGCATGAAGGAGATGATGAGAAATTTTCCAGGTCCAAGAAGGATCATAGTCAAGCATATAAAACAACGATGGAGTTTTTGAGATTAGTCTCCAAGTGGGAGATTGTTCATTGTGGAGCTTGATTATCTTCTTGATCCATAGGTCTTTTTTTTCAGCTGTGTTTATACCCCATGAATGATTTACACCCCATAAGTATGTGCACTCATCCACATGGGGGAGTACAGGGGGGGTTACCCCCCCTGCAGGGTCCAGGGGTAAGAGGGTCCCTGGCGGGGGTTCGGGGGAAGAGCCCCTGAAGGAAAAATTGCTTTGTAAATGTATATTATAATTTCATAGTAAATATGGACCATTCATTATAAGGTTGCAAATTTGACAGTAGAAGTTATGCTAGGGTTTTTTTCCCTAGAAGGAAACCCTCTTTTATGAGGGAAATGTATTGCAACTATGTTTCATTTTGAATATTGTGTTTTGAGTGAGGAGACTGTGAGAGAAGGAAGAGGAAGTTACAGTGGGTGTTTTGTAGGTTGTATCCCTTCATTTGTTGGATAATAATAAAGGAAGGACCTGGAAATTTATCTGGTGGACGTAGCCCACACTGGGTGAACCATGTATACCTGTGTCTCTATTGTATTGTGTATCTTCTGTGTTTTATTTCCGCATTTGTTTTATTTTATTGCTCCATGATCCTATTTTTCTAATAGTCATCCCTTTGCCCAAAAAAATGAAATTGAGAAAATAGTGCAGGAATTTGTACAAGCGTGTGTTATCCGCCCTAGTACCAACCCTTATTATTCTCCTATGGTCATGGTACTTAAGAAAGAAGGTACTTGGCACATGTGTCCTGACTTTCATGCCCTTGTTAAACTCACCATCAAGGACAAGTTTCCCATTCTTGTCATCGATGATCTCTTGGATGATTTGAGTGGTGCTCAGTATTTCACTAAGCTTGATCTATGTTATGGATACCACCAGATACATATGAAAGACACTGAAATTCCCAAGACAACCTTTCGAACTCATGAGGGTCACTATGAGTTCTTGGTCATGCCCTTCAGCCTATGTAATGCCCCCTCCACCTTCCAAATCCTCATGAATCATGTCTTCCATTCTTTTCTCCTTCATTTTGTCTCAGTTTTCTTTGATGATATTCTTATATATAGTATAACTTGGAAATCCCATCTTGCCCATGTGGATCAAGTTCTTCATTTACTCTCTCAGCATAAAATTTTCCTTAAACACTATGAATGTGCCTTTGGTGCCTCAGAAATCAAGTACTTGGGTCATATTGTTGGCAAGGTTGGTGTTTGGGTGGATCCTAAGAATATTGAAGCAATGCAGGATTGGCCTCACCCCAAGACCATAAAAAAATTGCATGGTTTTATGGGTTTAACATGTTATTATCGCAAGTTTGTTCATAATTATGGAAAAATTGCAACACCTCTCACTGCTCTACTTAAAAATAATTATTTCACTTGGACTCTGTTAGATGATCCAACCTTTCAAGAATTGAAGGAGGATATGTGCACTACTCTAGTCTTGGCCCTTCCTAATTTCACAAAGACCTTTGTCCTAGAATGTGATGCCTCCAGGAGAGGAATTGGAGCATTCCTTATGCAAGAGGGTAGAACTTTGGCCTTTACCAGAAAATAATTTTCAGAACACCATTTGGGCCAATCAATCTATGAAAAGGAAATGTTGGATATTCTACATGTAGTGCATATCTGGCACCCTTATCTCTTAGGGAAATGCTTCCAAATTAAGAGACATCATAAAAGCCTCAATTATTTTCTGGAGAAACGACCTTCCTCTCTAGAGAAACAAAAATGGGTAACTAATCTCTTTGGATATGATTATGAGATCATTTACAGGAAAGGTAAAGAAAATGTGGTTGCTAACGCTCTTTCTCGAAAATATGAAGATAAAGTGTCCCTGTTCTCCCTATCCTTCATTTTACCCGATTGGCTCCAAGCTGTTCTCCAGGAATGGCTACAAGATCCTAAAATTTCACATCTAATCCAACAATTGCAAGACAATTCTCCAATTTCCCCTGGGTACTCTTCGAACAATGATGAGATTCTCTACAAAGGTTGTTTGTATTTAAGTAAATAGTCTCAAATTAAATCCACTATGCTTCCTGAGCTTCATGCTACTCCAACAACTAGGAACTCACGGTTTACCAAAACCTATGATAGGGTCCAATGTTCTTTTTTTTGGGATGGTATGAAAAAGGGCATTCTCACTTTTGTGGTAGAATGTGATGTTTGTCAACGTAGCAAGGGAGAAACAATCAAAGCCCATGACACACTCCAACCAATTCTAATTCCACTCGCTATTTGGAGGGACATCTCTATGGATTTCATTGTGGGATTACCTAAATCAGGAAATAAGTCAGTCATCATGGTGGTATTTGATCGTCTTTCCAAGTATGCTCATTTATGTTTTCTTCAATATCCATTTACTGCATCCATTGTGGCTCAATTTTTCATGGATCATATCTTCAAGATTCATGGCATGCCTCATTCTATTTTTTCTAATCAAGACAACACTTTCAACAACAATTTTTGGCAAGAACTATTTAGGCTACAGGGAACCCAATTGCATCTCAGCACTTCCTATCATCCCCAAACTGATGGTTAAACTGAATTTGTCAACAAGTTTTTGGAGACTTATTTGAGGTTTTTTTCCTCTGAAAGGAAAAATCAATGGGCTCAATGGTTACCATTAGTTGAATGGTGGTACAACACTTCTTACCATACCGCTACTCACATGACTTCTTTTGAAAAAATATATGGACAAAAGCCACCTTTTGTTCTCTCCTACATGCCAAGTGTCTCGAAGGTTCATGCAATTAACCAAACACTTACAGTTCGAGAAGCTATTCTCTATACCCTCAAATATAATTTGGTCATGGCTCAGAATCACATGAAGCAACAAGATGATAAAGGTCGCTCAGAACGTGAATTTGTTGAAGAAGACTAGGTATTTCTTTGACTGCAACCTTATAAACAAACTTCACTCAAGGCCGAACATTGTCATAAAATGGTGCCCAAATTTTATGGTCTTGTTGAGGGGTCCTAAATCCCTTTAACTCAACAACAGGAACCAAACCCACCACAGAGGCCCAATTAGACTCTACAATGTTTGATGGTGGAATGGTTCTATCCAACCAATTTATCGATGGGATTTACGTAGTGATTGACAAGATATCTTCTTATGCAAGTTCCTCCTTCAGTTTAAATGTTCTCTTTTTGTCTTTTCTTTTATTAGATATGTCTGATTAAAATATGTGTGTTGGTATAAACCAGCTGGTAAAAGGGGGGATCTTAACTACTGAAGAAGGCAAAGCTTGGGATAACCCTTGTGCTCAAGCATGCATACAAAGATATTCACACATGTGACAAGCCTAGTACTAATACATTAACTTGATGGTATTTCAATTATTTACTGAGATACAATTATTGAAAGAAAACATACATGCAATAAAATGATGGCAAGAAAAATAGTTTCCTTATCTCTAGCATTAATCACACATTAACACAACGATTTTCTTTCATCATAAGAGACAAGAAATACAAAAATATTGAAACAAATAACTTATCAATAGATTCAAAAAATCTTACTCATTACAAAATCTAGTCATGAAATAAAGTTGGAAGTAATTACTCCTCAAATCCAATCACACAACACCTTTGATGAAAAACAGAATTTTGTCTCTGGTCCTAAACAAGACTTCTCAATTAATCATTCAACACCAGTTCCTTATAATTCTAAAAATGAGGGTCTTTTCCAAAACCATCAATCCTTGCTAAAAGTTCAATCCTCTTATTTATAATGAATCATTATCTAAAAATATCTATTACAAGTGCAAGCTAAGTAAAACAAGATATCACCACATGGCGCTTTCATCTCTCAATTCTCTAAGAATCATCAAGTATTTTTACTGAAGTGGATGATTCTTCTCATATTCCGACCATTTGATGAAGAGTTCCTCGCATGTGTTGGCATACGAGAACCTGTGTTGGTCCATCGGGGCTGAAATAATTTCTTTCACTTCTACTACCTATTCTTTGTACTTGATTATTTTAACACTCAATCACTGCAACATTGTTCAAGCCTTAATCAGATGCTCCATGAACTATTGTACTTGACCTGACACCATGCTCGCCACCTTTGATATCTTTGTTTTCCATGCCGATTCTTGTTCTGCATGTTGCTTGACTATGTCATGAAAGTCAACAAAGTCCTTGGGTGAGCCGAATTTTGGGACTCTGATGTCTTTCATCTCCTGATTAATATTTTCCCATCTTTTTTCTCACTAAGACCACTTCCTCTGAATCTCTCGCTGAGGTTCCTAGGCCATTTTTACCCAGTATTCGATCTCTTTCCTGATCTGATCTATGTTGCTATCCCTCAACACCCGAATTTTGTGCTCTTCAGCATCTCAACCCTGTTGAGGAAAAGATATGAAATAATATTACTCAAGCATTTTCAGATATTTCTTGGCTAAGGAAAGATAGACGGGAATATCACCCTATGTTTATAGCCTCAAAATTTGTTTCCTAATCCACAAGTATTAGTTACAAGTGCTTAGGATGATTTTTTAATAAATAAAATATTGTTGTAAAATTCAACATTTTATATAATTTTCTGAATATAATAGATGCAAAAGTAACTATGGAGACAAAAGAAAAAATACCAAGTCACATATTAACATAGATGAGACATAATATCAATCACTTATTTCATTCCAAGAAATCAAAATAATTGTTCTCTTTACAAAAATCCCTGAGGGAGTTTAGACCAAAGTCAAACTTAGATGTCCCCGATGAAAACCATACAAAAGGACTTCTTACAGAAAGTAAAAAATTGAACTTTAAAATATGGATCAGCTTGCCACAAATTGTTTCCCACTCGAATCTACACAATATCCTTTATCAGTCATGAAATTTAATCCATAAACAAACAATTTTACACAGACTATCAAAGATATATCAACACCTCTAAAAACAAGTGTCTGAATGATGTAATTCAACCTTTAGTCTTTTTTTCTACAATAGGACCCTGCTGTCATAAAAGAGAATTAGGATTTTAATGAATTAAAGAATGAATGAAAACTTAACTATCTCAATAAAACTCAAGAGAAGACCTTAATATGATTTGTCCTTCTATTCTCCCCTTTGTTCTTACTTCTCATTTTGCATTTAAGCATTCCAAATTAGTTGAGGTAGTTCAACTACCTTTTTTAGTTAAGTTAACTAAAACTCAACTATCTTTTAGTTTAGGGGAAGAATTAATATAATAATAATACGCATCTTTAATAAATAATAACTAGTAGGTGGGACCCCTTGTGACTCCCTTTAGTTTCTTAACAAAAATAAACATAACTAGTTAATCAATCAACACATCCCTCCTTGTGGCTCCCATCATCATTCTCATAATTTGAAAATTAAATATCAATGATATTTTAAACCACATCCAAAAATATAGTATCCAAAATATCCAAAATAGTATGCAGTCCAAAAACTTCAACAGTCAATTGTTCTCAACAATCAATAATTAAATATACTCAAAACCCATATTTGCCACTTTGGGAGGCAATTTTACTTTTTTTGTTGTTGTCTCCCTTTGAATTTTTTGAATTAGCCTTTGGTTGTGTGCAGCCTTTAGAATTGATCTCACTGATAAAATGAGAGAAGCCATCTCTCAAGTGCATGAGGGATGAAACGGATTTGGCTGAATCACTTGAGGGAGAGGAGGGGGAAACAACATCTTTTCCTTTATCATGCATGTGGTGGGGTTCAATTTTGATTCTATTGCTTTCATGTGAAGACTTTATAGGTGAGTGTGAAGGGGAGATTTGGACATTTGGGTTAACCGGTGGAGGAGGACTAGGTAGAGACAGATTCGGCCAGCCACGATGTTGGGAGACTATTGGGTGAACAATCTTCTTCCATCTATCATTCTCAGAAACTTCTAGTTGCAATGAAACATGAGGGAAGACAGGGATACCAGGGACATCCTGGGGTTGGAAGGGATGCATTTCTAGACTAAGTTGGACTACCCCTTTTCCAATCCAATTGAAAAATCCAGCTTGGAAGAGTTGGTTTAACTCTTGTGGATCTGCATCAAAATGTATCGAGAATCTTGTCCTTCTAGGCCCTCTGTTCCAATTCCCTTTTCCCCTATTATTTCATCCATGGCTTCCTTTGCTGAAGAATATCATCTTGTATGCAACGTTTATTAGCAACTAGCTTCTTAAACCAACCATACATGACATCTCATTAATATGAAACAAAATTTGGCTCAACAATCACATCAGACCCATGCAATCCAATCCATAAAAATCATTTAATACTTGTCAATGAGTAGGGGTGAATAAGAGTTATGGGATATCTGAGGGGGTTGTATTGAACGAAAAAGTGATAATATGAAAGGGATTAAGAACATGATTACTGCTCAAAAAATCATTAAACAATCAATGGTGTTACAATAACAAAACATATCAACTATGACCCATCTTTGTGTCATATTTTAATTGTTGTAATACAAAGTTTCTATTTAATTTTAATTTGATTTTAAGAACAGGGCATGCAAAGTGAATCTAGGATTGTGAGGGGGTTCGTAACATGCGAAAAAGTGAGAGAATGACAGGGAAATTAATGGATATTGTTCATAAAAATAAATAAATAATCAATAATCACAACTCTGTATTAAAATCAATCCAAAAAGCACCAACATTTACTATTTCTCAATTGTATACCAAACTGCTTGTTTTTCCAATAATTAAATTTTCTAGAATTCCTCAATTCATAATAGTCCATGCGATCATAACTCATAAAAAAAAATTTCCATTCAACAATCATGTTTAACAAAGCGATGATCCCTTCCTTTTTTTTCTCTTTTAAAGATAATCAATCAAAATGCACAACAATATGATCGACATCTACCCCTAATAGTCCATAATTCATCATGATAACAATCAACATCCATTGTTAACCAATTAACAATCAGGACCAATTAAAATATACACATGCCTCTTTTTAAAACACAAACAAACTTCAAAGTATGCCTGATTATACACATCCTTGATCAGATCAATCACAAAACCTTGAAATGAGACAACACTCAACCAAGACATAAACCTTGATCCTTATCTCTGTGGTTATAACTTCCTTTTAAAACCATTGGTAATCTCTATGATGATCCAATAAAATACATGAAGCGAACATAACCAACTACACTCATGCATCATTTTTTTTAAACTGGCCATTACCCTGATCAGGCCTAGCAAAAACCACACATGTGTCTCTATATACAATCAAGACCACGTTGGTAAAAACATAGTGAGTAAAACCATAATGAAAAGAAGACAACTCTTGACTATATTCAAGTGTCTATTTCCATTTGTATTTGTTCAACCAATCATAGAAGGACAAGATAGAGACTCAACGATAGAGCGTGTTTCTTTTTTTAAAGACTTCCATAAGCATTTCACTGATAAACCAATACTTGACAACCCAGAGGGTGCCTGAAGAGAGAAAAGACAGTTGGAATCTAAATCGGGCTCTATAAAAAACAAATGCAGGGAGACAACAAGAGTGCATTCATCTTTTAACAATAACAAAGAGAGTTTATGGTCTTCCGAGACTTATATCAACCACATGAAAACATACCTTTCGAAAAAGACATACCAGTGAGCCACACAGTCTTACTTATTACTCCAAGTCTTGGATGGGACCAATGATCAACAACCGAGGAGAGCAAAGGAAAGAAGAGTAAAATAAACTAGTGCACATGGTGCGTTTAACACTTGCATAGGAGAGGCAAAGTTTAATTGAACAATGACAGTTATTAAAAGAAAACACAGAGATATAACATCTCTATCCAATACTTAAGATCTAGGCAACTTGAAAACAACACCAGTGAGGATGCACACATCCTTTTGAAATAATGTCGAGATACAACTTGTATCAATCCACAACCATATAGGCATATATTAATGTTAGGGACACCCAAGACTGGATCTTGGGATACTTCGGTGAAAAGACAGTAAGAACGGGCCAACGACCATGACTCGAGGTTTGAAGAAATAACACAACAACTGTTGTCAATCCCTCTGCGATTAGGTAAGGGTTACAATAATGACTGTGAGGGAACGAAATAACCGATGGTAATACACAAAACGAAACCCTCCATCATCAACACAGAGCCATATGTACCACCATTCACTTATTATTCCATAGAGACCCATCATGATATTAAATTGACCAAGCAACCAATCAATGAGCAACTTAAAATACCCAATTCGTTTGCTTGCAATCCCAAACATTTTACAGTCATCCCAAAGAGTTATAACACACATCTACATAGTTGGAATTCTCAAGAACACACATAATCCAAGAATCACTGAGCCATCATTTGTTCATACAACAAAGAATACCTCATGGATGGAGAGAAAAAGAATCATACTTGTGGAAAAATGCTTAAATGGTGAGTTGGCCAAGCCTTCTTTCTTCCAAGAGCCGGAAAATGAAGAGCTTCACAACCAATAGAGTGAAAAATGAAACAATGGAACAATGCTAGGGTGACAATCGATAGGGGGAGTATGGAGTGACGTGCAGTAAATGCACATCGCTTCCATCACCTGGTCTATTCAATTCAAAGTATGAGACAACCCAACAAGGATCACATTCACCAATAATTAAACCATGTATTCAATGCCAAACCATTGTGAAATATTCGACGATATCCATTTCATAGTACGCCACCCAATATCGTTTACACGTTAACCCTTTCCACAACTCCATGCCATAATACATATTGAAATGCTATATGCGCCCCATTTAAATCTAATGAAATTCACATAGCCCACTAACCAACAATAGCATAATAGTTAGGACTAACACTAATATCATTTTACTTTTCCATTCGAACTTGCATATAATCCTTTATCATATCTCAAATATATAACTTGTTTCCCTTTAGGATATTTTTATAGGTTTTTTCTTGTTTTGATCATGCTACCATTAAAATATCTCTTACATATATATGGCTAGGTAATTGATCATAAGGATTAGTGACAAGGTTAAATCATAGCAACTGTAATAACATGGTCCTCATAACCATAGAACTATTTTGTATCACAAAAAGAATTCCACACAATGCATCATCCACCTATTACCATGTCAAAATGAAACCAAGACTGCATTGTCAACAATGTAGCACTATGTAGGCAGCATAAAAAAAAAGAGTGCGACATGTCTATCCTTGTGCCTCTAGTCTACAAGGGGGTCCCACCTACTAGTATTATGTTATTATCATAGTTAAATAATAAGGCTTTAGCAATAATTTGTGGGGTGGAATTGATCGTTACGATTTTAATCGTAAAAAAATTGGAGACTCCATAGGGAAATATGTTCCCAAACAGATTAAGAACTCATAATGTATGGTTTTTCAGACCAAGTAACATCAGATCAAGAAGATAAAAATCAAAATTATTATGTAACAGGGGGAAGTGAGCAGATTTAATGGAAAAATGACCAGGAATTTGGAAATAACTAATGGAAAGTATTAAGTATGAGGGGGTTTATCCCTGTAAGCATAATCATTCAACTAAAAATAGTTCTTGACTTAAAGGAATTTTTTTTTTGAACTTGCTCTTTTGAATCTCGAAATGGATGAAGAAAAGGAAAACAAAAGAGGGATATAACCAACTATCTCATAAAACAACAGTGAAAGCATATAACAGTTTCAATGATGCCTTCAAGGGGAGCATCATGACAGCCGTGTAATCTTAATTTTTATTGATTAACAATACTTTGCAGAAGCGTCGTTGTGGAAAAACCGATCCAACATTTTATTTTGGACAAAAATTGAATTCAAAAGAACCAAAAAAAAAGAAATGTCGTAACAGAAATGAAACAACAAAATTGAAATAAGTAGAAGTAAAATGACAAAAAAAGAAATCGCAGAAATGAAAACTACTAAAAGAAATAGCAGGGATAAAAACTACTATAATAAAAGTAGAAATGAAAACCATTATAATACATAAGCATTACAAAAAACATTAAACTCTTCAAGTTGGTTCCACGTAATGTTTTAAGTGAGAATTGTTAGTGTTGTAAGAAAACAATCGCTCTTGTAAGTTCTTTAGAATATAATAATTTTCACCAAGGACAAAAGCGATCTTAAAAGGACCCAACCATAATTTTTGAAACTTTGAATGTTTGCCTCTATCAGCATGAGTTGAATCCCATAATGGTACCTTCTCATTGACTTTAAATTTGATATATTTGACACTCTTGTTGAAATGTGTTTTAACAGTCTATTGTCTTCTTTTTATATTACCCAAGGAAAACATCCTTTGCTCCTCTAAAGCCAAAAGTTCATTCATTCTTTGAGAAACATTAGAAGAATTTAATTCTTCGACCTGTAGAATTAACCTTAAGGAGGAAAGTTATAGCTCAACAGGCAGAATGGATTCTTGACCATAAACAAGTTTGAAAGGAGTGCAACTAGTGCTCACCTTGGTGGTAGTTCGATCTACCCAAAGGGCATAAGTGAGGAGAGTGTGCCATTGACAAGGCTTATCTTCGATGAGCCTTTTGATGATTCTTACCAGATTCTTGTTAGTAGACTTGGCCTACCCATTTCCTTGGGGGTAATAAGATGATGAGGTAAAATTTTTAACCCCCAAATTAGCTAAAAATTGGGTCAACTTAGCAGAAATAAAATCAGGACCATTGTCTATAATAATTTCCAAAGGAAGACCAAATCTGGAAAAAATATTATTTTCAAGGAAAGAAATTACCTGCTCATCCTACGAATGTTTAAGTGGGACAACTTCATCCCATTTTGTAAAATAGTTTTTGGTTGTCAAGATAAAGACTTGTCCTATTGAAGATGGAGGATTAATAGGACCAATAAAGTCCAAACCTCACTTTGAAAATGGAAATTTTGGGAGGATAGGTTGAAAGGCATTCTTTCGCAGCAAATTTATGGCACTTGTCACAAGATCTCGAAAAAACATAAGAATCATTAAATATTGAAGGCCAATAATATCCTTTTCTAATAATATTAAAAGCAATGGTTTTAGCAGAAAAATGCCCTCCTACATGAATAACAGAATTTGAAGAACCATGAGTTTCTTGCAACAAGTTTTTGTGCTTCCTCATTGTTTACACAACAAAGCAACATACCATCGACAGATATTCTAAACAAGAAGTCTCCTATAATGACATATCTAGCATATTCAATATGAAGCCTTCTTCTTTGATGAGTGTCTAATTTATTTGGACATCTTTGATTTTGTAAATAGTAAACCAAGTTTTTATACCAAGGATGTTCAGACACAGGAAGGATTTGATTATCAATGTAGAATAGTGTTGATAGAGAGCTATCTTGTTCATCAATTTCTTCAATAGTTTCAGCATGTTGAGCTAAGTGAAGGGCTAAGTCACATCCCTTGATGGTGTTATAAGTCATGATAGTTAAATCATGCTCCTGGATCTTGGCAAGACAATGTGAAAGCTTCCCTGAAAGATAAGTTTGTGAGAGCAAGAACTTGACAGTGGGTAAAGGGACTTTTACCAACATGTGCTTTCCTAAGATGAAGTGGAGAAATTTTTCAATAGCTTTAACAAGAGAAAAATCATGTTTTTCAATAAAAGAATATTTAAACTCATTATCAGATAAGCTTTGACTCATGTAAGCCACTGGTTTTTCATTACCTTGGTCATCACCTTGCATGAGGATAGCAGAAACTGCTTTCTCTGTGGCATTAGTATATATCAAAAATTCTTTCTCAGAATATAGCTTTGCAAAAACCGGTGTGGAACTGATTGCTTTCTTGATCCTTACAAAAGCATTTTCGACATCATTTGTCCAAGAAAAGGAATGATCTTTCTTAAGAATATTATGAATTGGCTTGACCATTATAGAAAAATCAGGAACAAACCTACATACGAAGTTAATAACACCCATAAAAGCTTGAACCTCCTTCTTGGAAGTGGGAGTAGGCAGATTTAGGATAGAAACAATCCTTTCAGGATCAATTCTTATTCTTGAATTAGAGACAATGTCTCCAAGGATTTTTCCTTTGGTAATTCCAAAAATAGACTTAGAAGGATTTATAGAAATGCCAAATTTCCTACATAGCATGAGAACTCTTTTAATACGACCAAAATAATCTGATCAGTTTTTAGAATATACAGTTAAGTCATCAAAATAAATCTGAATAATCTTGCAGATCAAATCATCAAAATCTATTTGCATAGCTCTTTGAAAAGTGGCACCTGAATTAGATAATCCAAAAGGCATATGTTCATAAGAAAAAGTGCCCCAACGAGTAATAAAAGTGGTTTTATATTTATCTGCCCTTTTTACCTTGATTTGATTGTAACTAGAAAAATTGTCAAGTAAGGATATCATCTGTGACCCTGCAATTTGCTGCAAAATCATTTCCATATTAGGGAGAGGAAAGTGGTCTTTTATACTATCCCGATTCACTGCGCGAAAATCTACACATAATATGATTTGACCATTTTTTTTCCAAATGGGAACCAGATTGGAAACCCACTCAGAATACTTAATCGAGAGAATGATCCCAACCTTCAAGAGTTTTTCCAACTCCTTTCGAATAGTTACTTCCAGTGCAGGGTTAATGGGTCTTTGTTTTTTCTTTTATGCCCTCCTTGATAGGAATGTCATGTTGTATAATCACAAGATCAAAAACACAAAGATCCTCATAAGACCAAGCAAAAACATCTTGAAATTCACCAAGCAGCCTAACAAACTTCAATTTTTCTTCAACATAACATTGGGAACCTATTTTAACATTCTTTGGAGACTCGGATGTTCCAATGTTCAAGAAAATGGTTTCACCCACTTTCCTTTTTGACTCCTCTTTTTTATGTTTCTCTTTGTTGCTTACATCACTTGATGAAAATGAACTTTCTAGAGGAGTTAAGCCTTTAGGAATTTTGTTATCTTCCATTGATTTAATTTCCTTAGTCTTATAAGGTTCATTTTGAATGAAAGAACATATGCTCTCATCACTAGGAAATGCCTTCCATGACTCTATATTTTTCAGGGATGTGAGGATGATACAGAGATTGAAAGGTACAATCGGGTCTTTGTGGTAGAAGTTGTCGAGTAGGAGAGGCTGGAAAAAAAACTAATCGGTCAACCATTGAGTTCAATTCCTTTTTAACATGAGTGATGTTGAAAGACAGTAAGTTTTATATAATTTCCCAAACAGTTTGAGTGTATAGTTTCATTAAATTGTTGCTAGGAGAGTATATCTTACGGACAAGGTTTACAACAAGTTCGGAATCCCCAAATTCTCTAAGGTGACCACAACCCAAATTATAGGAATTTTCAATGCCTAACAGTAATGCTTCAAATTCGGTGACATTTGCTTTTCAAGAAAAATCTAACCTATAGGAAAAGTTATGAATTTTACCCATAGGAGAGTATAAGATAATACTAGCTATGTTTCCTTCATTAGAGTATGAACCATCAAAGTGCATATGCCACATCCCGTCGTCTAAGTCAATTTTTTCCAAGGTACTATTTTCCTCATCGACAAAGATGGAATACACTCCTAGGTCCTTCTCGATATAATTCACATTAGGCTGTGGAACACTTTCTATGTAAGGTGAAATTCTCCCCTCTTAGGAATATGATGTTTTTACCATTTTGAGAAACAAATAAGTGTGGCTTGTCGAGTGAGAGGTATCCACCTGTCAAAGATTGTCAATATCTTCCTAATATGATCGAGTAGTTACTCATTGGCATATCAATTACCTAAATATTAAGGGTTGTCCTTATTTAAGGGTTGTCCTTATTTCAGTGTTTCACCTATGGTCGTTTGTTGTAGACTATTATAATAGAGCATGCTTTTGGCATTTTCATTTGTACAAGACAAGACTAGAGCTTCCATAATAATCTTCGACATTACACTTGGTCTCGAACTGTCATCAATGAGGAAACAACGGGCAATCTTATCCATAATATTTACAGAAATATAAAACGGGTTTTGTTTTTACAGGGTGTCTAATGTTATGTACACCTACTTTATTTACAGACGAATCCTCTTCATCTACCTCTTCAGAGAGGTTGGATACAATGGAATATTTTCCTTCCATGAATGTTTTTAGATGCTTCTGTTGTTCAGGGATGACAACCATGTCCAGGAGGGTTGCATCTACTTTGATGTTGGCCAATTGATTTAGAATGTTTTATTTGGAAGAGGGGAGAGGGGAGGTAGTTCCTTGAATTTCAGGAGCCTTAGGAACCTGAACAATAGAAACTATTGAAGATGAGCCTGGGCTAGAAGAAGTGTAGGGAGGATCATATTTTCTTTTGGGAGCATAGGATTTATTCCTAGTATTTATGATCATGACATCCTCTGGCTCTACAAAGTCTAGGAAAACAATAGTAGTTTCAGTTCTCTTACCAAATATTTTATCTCTGACACTCTTCTTTACCTCACATGTACTTTCCTCATGGTGTTCCTCGCAAAAGTTACACCAACTACGAAGCATAATAGCTTTAGGATGAAAATTATTTTCACTTTTATTTCTAAAAGGGGGTGTAGAAGAAGATGAAGCTCTAGTGGTAAGAGAGGGGACATTTTCTTTCCGCTCATACATTATCATTCGATTATTCATGTATTGTACAAGATTTAAGAGGGTGGACATGTCCGTCTGTTTAACTGAGTCTCCCTTAGGAAGACCTGTTCTTTCAAGTTGTTCTTCATACTCTAAACACGTGTGCAGAGCTAAACCAAGGTTATCAATGGCCTTTTCCTCAAGACTATGATGATAGAGGGAAGGTAATGCATTATAATAATGCATGAAAGTGGCTTGGTTATGAGTTCGAATGAGTTCAGGGATTTGGTTGTATAATTTGGTGAAACACAAGTTGAAGGACTTGATATTCTCACCATCCTTATAAGTGATGCTAATGTACTCCCGTAACTGCTCGGTTGGGATTTTGGATTGCCCATAGGTATATTTGAACCAATAGACTAACTCCTCCCAAGTATATAATATCTTAGGGGGGATATCAAAGAAATCGGCCACAACCTTCCCTTCAAGGGAATTCACAAATAAGTGCATACAAGTATCTTTGTCATTTGCTCCTATGTTGTGACAGGCATTAGAAAACTCCACCAAGTGTTCATTCATAGTGACGGTGTTATTCCCTGAAAACCTAGGGAGATGATATTTGAATTTAGGAAGTGGATGAGTAGCAGGTGCTAGGTTAAGAGGGCAGGAAACATGCCATAGGGTAGTTGTAGCATCTTCTTAAAACTGAAAAATCCCATACTTTTTAATGACTTTGGCGGGGTTTATAGTAGATTGGACATGGACTTGGTGACTATACAAGTTGAAAATCACTGATGAAGCTGAAGATTGAGATGAAGAAGCACCTCCAGTGCCACCATAGCCACCACTAGATGCCATCTTATGGATGATAAGTAAGGGAGAGAAAGGTGAACTAGATGAGTTAGAAAAAGTTCTCCTTAGAGAACTTTGTTGGGTTGACAAAACAACATTCCTTCTTCCTATTTAAGCAGTAGGGTTAATTTTCGGTAATAAACCTCTTCTTCTCCTAGAAAAACGAGGTTCTAAGGACATGAAAATAAGATCACAAGTAAAGGAAAATTAAATCTATGGTTGATTCCTAGGTTGTCTTTGCCTATCTTCTCAATGTTCTTGGGCACTTATGTCTTGTTCAATTGTTTCCCATGAGCGATTAAGCTCAACCTGGGTATTAACGGTATCTAAGATGGCATTAAACAAGTTTAAAGCAATGTTGGTCTGATCTTGGAGACCAGGCTCGATATTGGGCTTCCTTGCAACAAGTACAGTCATTAAGAAATAAAACAGTCAAAGAATCAATATCATATATTCAATGATAATCAAGCATAAAAATCCACCAGAGAGATATGGAATATCTCCCCAGTATGGTCGCTAAATAAATGTTGAGGAAAAGATATGAAATAATCTTACTCAATCATTTTTAGATCTTTCTTGGCTAAGGCAAGATAGACGGGATATTCACCCTATGTTTATAGTCTCAAAATTTGTTTCCTAATCCACAAGTATTAGTGACAAGGGCTTAGGCTGATTTTTTAATAAATAAAAGATTGTTGTAAAATTCAACATTTTATATAATTTTTTGAAAACATATGCAAAAGTAACCGTGGAGACAAAATAAAAAATACCAAGTCACATATTAACACATATGAGACAGAATAGAAATCGCTTATTTCACTCCAAGAAATCAAAAGAATCGTTCTCTTTACAAAAATACCTGAGGGAGTTTGGACCAAATTCAAACTTAGATGTCCCCAATCAAAACCATACAAAAGGACTTCTGACAGAAAGTAAAAAATAAATAAACTATAAAAGCTGGATTATCTTGCCACATATTGTTTCCCACTCGACTCGGCACAATATCCTTTATCATTTATGAAATTTAATCCATAAACAGACAAGTCTACACAGACTATCAAAGATAGATCAACACGTCTAAAAACAAGTGTCTGAATGATGTAATTCAACCTTGAATCTTGTTGTCTACAATAGGACCCTGCTGTCATAAAAGAGAATTAGGATTTTAATGAATTAAAGAATGAATGAAATCTGAACTATCTCAATAAAACCCAAGAGAAGATCATAGTATGATTTCTCCTTCTATTCTCCCCTTTGTTCTTCCTTTTCATTTTTCCTTTAATCATTCCAAATTAGTTGAGGTAGTTCAACTACCTCTTTTAGTTAAGTTAACTAAAACTCAACTATCTTTTAGTTTAGGGGAAGAATTAATATAATAATAATAAGAGTATTTAATAAATAATAACTAGTAGGTGGGACCCCTTGTGACTCCCTTTAGTTTCTTAACAAAAATAAACATAACTAGTTAGTCAATCAACACATCCCTCCTTGTGGCTCCCATCATCATTCTCATAATTTGAAAATTAAATATCAATGATATTTTAAACCATATCCAAAATATCCAAAATAGCATGTTGTCCAAACATTTCAGCGGCCAACTATTCTCAACAATCAATAATAAAATATACTTAAAACCCATATTTTCCACTTTGGGAGGGAATTTTCCCTTTTTTGTTGTTGTCTCCCTTTGAATTTTTTGAATTAACCTTAGGTTGTGTGGATCCTTTAGGCTTCATATCACTGATAACATGAGAGCAGTCATCTCTCAAGTGCATCCAGAATGAAACAGATTTGGCTGAATCACTTAAGGGAGAGGATGGGGAAACAACAATGTTTCCTTTATCATGCGTGTGGTGGGATTCAGTTTTGAGTCTCTTTCTTGCGTGGGAAGACTGTATAGGTGAGTGTGCAGGGGAAATTTGGACATTTGGGTTAACCGGTGGAGGAGGAGCGAGTAGAGACAGATTGGGCCAACCACGATGTTGGGAGACTGTTGGGTGAACAATCTCCTACCATCTATCATTCTCAGAAACTTATGGTTTAAATGAAACATGAGGGGGGATATGGATACTAAGGACATGTTGGGGTTGGAAGGGAAGCCTTTCTGGCCTAGGTTGGACTACCCCTTTTCCAATCCAATTGAAAAATCCATCTTGGAAGATTTGGCTTAACTCTTGTGGATCTGCATCAAAATGTATCGAGAATCTTGGCCTTCTAGGCCCTCTGTTCCAATTCCCTCTTCCCTTGTTATTTCGTCCATGGCTTCCTCTGCTGAAGAAGCTCATCATGTATGCAACTTTTATTAGCAACTAGATTCTTAAAAAACCATACATGACATCTCTTTAATATGAAACAAAGTTTGTCTCAAAAATCACATCAGACCTATGCAATCCAATCCATAAAAATCATTTAATACTTGTCAATGAGCAAGGGGTGAATAAGGGTTCTGGGATATCTGAGGGGATTTAATTGAGTGGAAAAGTGATAAGATGAAAGGGAGTAATAACATGATTACTTCTCAACAAATCATTAAACAATCATCTGTGTTACAACAACAAAACATATCAATTGTGACCCATCTCCGTGTCATCTTTTAATTGTTGTAATACAAAGTTTCTATTTAATTTTAATTTGATTTTAAGAACATGGTGAGAAAAGTGAATTTGGGATTGTGAGGGGGTTCGTAGTGTGCGAAAAAGTGAGAGAATGACAGGGAAATTAATGGATATTGTTCATAAAACAAATTAAATAATCAATAATCACAACTATGTATTAAAATCTATCTAAAAAGAACCGACATTTACTGTTTCTCAATTGTATACCAAACTACTTGTTGTTTCAATAATTAAATTATCCAGAATTTCTCAATTCATAACAGTCTATGCAATCATAACTCATAAAAAAAATATTTCCATTCAACAGTTCTGTTTAACAAAGCACCGATCCCTTCCTTTTTTTTTCTCTTTTAAAAATAATCAAACAAAATGCACAACAATATGCTCAACATTTACCCCTGATATTCCATAATGCATCATGATAACAATCAACATCCACTGTTAACCAATTAACAATCGAGCCCAATTAAAATATACACAGGTCTCTTTTTAAAACGCGAACAAACTTCAAAGTATGCATGATTATACACAAACTTCATCATATCAATCACAAAACCTTGAAATAAGACAACAGTCAACCAAAACATAAACCTAGAGTCTTATCTATGTGGGTATAACTTCCTTTTAAAACCATTGGTAATCTCTACGATGATCCAATATAATATATGAAGCGAACATAACCAACTACACACATGCATCATTTGTTTTAGACTAGCCATAACCCTGATCAGGCCTAGCAAAAACCACACAGGTGTCTCTATATGGAATCAAGACCACGCTGATAAAACCACAATGAGTGAAAGCATAATGAAAACAAGACAACTCTTGACTGTATACAAGTGCATGTTTCCATTTGTATTTGTTCAAACAATCATAGAAAGATGAGACAGAGACTCAACGATATGTTGTGTTTCTTTTTTTAAAGACCTCCATAACCATTTCACTGATAAGACAATACTTTACAACCCAGAGGGTGCACAAAGAGAGCAAAGACAGTTGGAATCTAAATCGGTCTCTGTAAAAAAAAAATGTAGGGAGGCAACAATAACGTGTTCATATTTTAACAATAAAACAGAGAGTTGATGGTTTTCTGAGACTTATATCAACCATAGACAAAAATATCTTTCGAAAAAGACACAACAGCAAGCCAAACAGTCTTACTTATTACTCCAAGTCGTGGACGGGACCAATGATCAACACTTGAGGAGAGCAAAGGAAAGAAGATTAAAATAACCCAGTGCACATGGTGCATTTAACACTTGCAGAGGAGAGGAGAAGTTTAATTGAACAATGGAATTTATTAAAAGAAAACATAAATATATAACATCTCTATCCAATACTTAAGAGTTGAACAAATTGACAAAAACACCAGTGAATATGCACACATCCTTTTGACATAACACTGAGATACAACTTGTATCAATCCACAACCATATAGGAATATATTAATGTTAGGGCCACCCAAGACTGGATCTTGGGATACTTCAGTGAAAATATAGTAAGAATGGGCCAACGACCATGACTCGAGGTTTGAAGAAATAACACAACAACTGTTGTCAATCCCTCTGCGACTAGGTAAGAGTTACAATCATGACTGTGAGGGAACGAAATAACCAATGGTAATACATAGAACGAAACCCTGCATCATCAACATAGAGCCATATGTACCACCATTCACTTATTATTCCACAAAGACCCATCATGATGTTAAACTGACTGAGTAACCATTCAATTCACAACTTAAAATACCCAATTCTTATGCTTGCAATCCCAAACATTTTACAGTCATCCCAGAGAGCTATAACACACATATACACAGTCGAAATTCTCAAGAACACACAGAATACAAGAATCATTGAGCCATCATTTGTTCATACAATAGAGAATACCTAATGGATGGAGAGAAAAAGAATCATACATGTGGAAAAATGCTTAAATGGCAAGTTGGTTGAGCCTTCTTTCTTCCAAGATCCTGAAAATGCGGAGCTTCACAACCAATAGAGCGAAAAATGCAACAATAGAACAATGTTAGGGTGGAGGTCAATAGGGGGAGTATGGAGTGACATGCAGTAAATGCACATTGCTTCCGTCACCTAGCCTATTCAATTCGAAGTATGAGACAACCCAACAAGCATCACATTCACCAATAATTAAACCATGTATTCAATGCCAAACCATTGTGAAATCTGCGACGATATCAATTGCATAATGCGCCACCCAATTTAATTTAAATGTTAACCCTTTCCATAACTCCATGCCATAATACATATTGAAATGATATATGTGCCTCATTTAAATCTAATGAAATTCACATAGCCCACTAACCAACAATAGCATAATAGTTAGGACTAACACTAATATCTTTTTACTTTTCCATTCGAACTTGCATATAATCCTTTATCATAGCTCAAACATATAACTTCTTTCCCTTTAGGATTTTTTTATAGGTTTTTTCTTGTTTTGATCATGCTACCATTAAAATATATCTTGCATATATGTGGCTAGGTAATTGATCATAAGGATTAGTGACAAGGTTTAATCATAGAAACTGTAATAACATGCTCCTCATAACCATAGAACTGTTTTGTATCAAAAAACTCATTCCACACAATGCATCATCCACCTATTACCATGTCAAAATGAAACCAATATTGTATTGTCAACAATGTAGGACTGTATAGGAAACATAAAAAACAACAGCAAAATAAATGTGTGATATGTCTATCCTTGTGCCTCTAGTATACAAGGAGCTCCTACCTACTAGTATTATATTATTATCATAGTTAAATAATAGGGATTTAGTAATACTTTGCAGACAGAATTCATTGTCACAGTTTTAATCGTCAACAGGGTCTTTTGAACTGCGTTGATATAATCGATCCTTTATATGTCTTGGTGAGCCTTCTCATGCCACCTTTCCACATCCTCATAGGTAGCTAGTGCCATAAGGGTTTCTTCCTAGAAATCGGCTATACCTGCAGTGAAAAGATGTTGTTCATTTGTGAATTTGGCATGGGCATCTTAGAACTCACTTCTCAAAAACATTGTGGCATGTGTGGAGTCCTGGTAGTATTTTTCCAAATGGCGCAGATGCTCCAACTCCTTAAGTGCAACGGCCAACTCCTTTTCATCTCTTCTTGATCTATCCAATGTGGCATCTGTGATAGCCATCCCTGTGCCGATAAGCTCATACATCTTGGCGTGTTCTATGTTGAGCAACTTCTCTTCTGTAGTGATGAGAATATAACTATCCAACATGAGCCTCCTCTTCTTAGTGGTTCTCTTCATGATGGATTTTCTCTTCCTATCATAGGTGATCACTTGTATGTCAGTGACCTCATCAACAGGTTCATGGATTTGTTTCTCTCCCTAGGTTAGAGTATTTCCTAGGCTCTTGGTTGTATGTATCTATTCCAGGATTGGTTCTTGGGCTTATTATATATGTCCCAATGAATCGACCTCCATTTGTTGTGCATCAACTGGTGAGGCATCGACCAAAATTGAAGAGTCAGGGATAGTTCAGGTACATACTTGGTAATCAGTTGTCAATGAGTCGATTTCTTGATGTGGAACTTCCTCTTTCTGACCTCTTGATCCCATATCATCCCTTGAGATTTCCATTGGGGTTCCTGACAAGTTGAGTAGTTCAACGTCTAAGAAAATTTCAACCTCATGGTCTCTCTACGGACGACTTTGAATTGTACCATCGGGACCTGGGGTAGATTCTCTCTAAGTTTCTTTTTCCTTTGTAATCTACACTGGAGTCACCAGGTACACCTACGACCTATCCTCATCATCATAGATGGTTATTAAGTCAAACAAGGGGTTTGTCACACTTTTCCTACCTGGTGTCCTTGCTATCTCAGGCTGGGTTGAAATTCCCCCTAGTGATATGATCTGTGGTGGTGGAACTTCAAGGTTTTTTGGCTCGGTGATTTCCTTAAGTTGTATTGGCTCTAGGCCACTTAGCTCTCCTCTGCTTTCAATTGGGTTATCAAAGAGAATCCTAGACATTTCTACAAGATCAAGGTCATTCTGCAACTGATCAATGATTCTTTGTTCCCCTTATAGCAAGAGCAATCCTCTTCTTTGTGGCTTTGTAGTCTATGTCTCTTTGATCTCTTCTTTAACTCTAGGGGCCTCTTGAGTCGACTGCTCTATTGTCTCCACTTGTTCGTCCATGCTCATAGCCTTAAAACTGGGCATGTTTGGGTTGGCCATCTTTTGTACTACCTACTCCCAGTCCTGAGCACACTCTGTGAAAATTTCATCCTCATGCGTGTATGGCCAACAATATGATACCTGTGAAGCATGTTGAAGGACCAGGAATTTAGGGTTGTGCTTGTGAAATCGACCTGTTGGAAACCTGAATTCAATTTGTCTCAAACCTTCTTGTTTGGCTTGAGCAGTTTCCTTTACCAAATAAAACCCCACATGGAAATCGTAGGGTATGAAAGCCCACTTCTTGTCCTTGACTAGTGTGGCGTTATAGCCTTGTAGGATAGTCTAATAGCATATTTCTCCCACAATGAGTCGGTCCGGGACGTGAGCGGGTAGTAGATGTGGCGCTCTGGTGGTCCCGAACACCCTAATATAGGTTGAGCATTCATCTAAATACCAATTCCCTACCTTCACTACCATTTTCTTGGTTGTTGTGGATAATCTCACGCATTCCTTTTTAAATACAATAAAATGAATATGAGAGATGAATTCATCGCAAATGAGTGCGTAGGATTTTTTATACATGTTCTCCCATAATATGTTGAAATAAACGTGGATGGGGAGCTCCACAACATGTCAACTTAAATTCATGCTGACAAAGACATTTCTTGCATAGATCACATCGAGCAGGTATGAGGCCATGTGGAAAGAGGGTCCTTCCCCTTCTTTCAGTGTCTGAGCCTGTTGTACACAGATTCTCAATTGCTTGGAAATTATCGCTCCCCAGTTGAAGTTGCTTTCGAAGATCGCCATTGTGTATGCCAAGGGAATCCATGCTTCCAAAAACTTGGAGAAATCCTTCTCTCAATATAGTTGGTAGATGAGAGCCATCAAATATATATATGTGTAACACCCGAGGTTTCAAACCCCCATTTTAAATAATGTATTGTTACAACGCTGAGAGGCCAGAGTGCCCAAACAATTATTAAAAGGCTAGTGTGCCTAAGAAATGTAATGTTCTAATCATTATTAATAATACAAACATCGTTGGATACTAGACAGACAAGGAATAGAGTTATAGGGGGCTATGATTCCACAAGAGAGGGAGCTTGAGGGACTGTGTTTATTTCTATTTTTTTTAATTACCCTTTTTGTCTAAGGGAGGGGATTGTTTACGTGAGCTTCTTGGGAAAGGCCAAGAGGTTCTTGTTTCCCCACGAGGCTACTTAAACCTGCCTCTGATCTGATGAGGGGGTTTGACTGATGACTTGTTCATTGTTTTCTTGTTCACTCACTCATTTTTCCCTCATGCACTCCCATGCACCCCCTAACCCATTCATCAACCCATCCTCATTTGCATCTTGGCTTGGAAAAGGAAACAGAGTTGCTGAAGAATTAGCCATGGGATAATCAGCTGAAGTGGTCACTGGTGTGATACAATCATGACTTGGAGCCTGCATGTATGAAATGTATTGGCATGTGCCCTATTTTGATCACAACTACGAGTTCTAAGAGTCCCAGCATTGAGATTTTGGACCAACTGTGATCGAGGCCCTGAAAATAAAGGAGAAGAATTACTCAAGGGACTGTGTGGTAGAGAAGGGTGGAGGTACAATCTCTTGGGGCGATATAGGCTGGGTAGAAGAGAGATGGGTACTTCGATTGTTGTGGGTGTGGGGAAACTTGTGAGGGCTAACTGGTTTGGGAACCCAATTACATTCTGGAACCATCCTTGTGGATTCATAGCCCTTTCTCAGGTGTGACACTGGTATTGAGATTTGGAGCAGTGGTGTCTATAGTTGGGTGGAACGTCCTTGTTCTGTAGCCAGTCAGTGTCATATTTCATAAAAATAAGTACTCTCTGTCGTGATATTATTATTTGTGTATGAATGTATTCTGCTATGTAATTTAATTATCATTTACATGTATATGAATGTATTTCCACTGTGTATATTTAATTATCATTTAATATAATCTTTAGATTATGCATGCTTGCTTGATATTTTTGTGCATGTCGTTAAATATGTTATCTTATGCATCCTTAATAAATAAAGAAGGTATCAACATGAGAAAGAAGTTCGAGGGTGGGATTGCAGGTAGCATACCCCGACGTGTGTTTAGCTGGGTATGTTATAGTTTGGTATCAGAGCTTCTAGTTGAAACACTGGGCCGGTATGGGCTGGGTCTGTTGGTCACAGCCTCATGGTCAAAATCAAACTATAATTGTGAAATTGAAAAGCTCAGGAGAAATGGCATTGCATAAGCTACGTAGGAGAAAAAATGTCATAGATCCTCTATAAGGGTTCGAAGGATCCTGATCGTTCCTTTTGAATTCGAGAGTGATCGCCATTGTAGGATCAGGGAGATAAAAGATCGTTGGATCAAAGGACAGGTGAATAGGGGTCGTTCGATGAAAAGGAAAAAAGGTATAAGGTCGCAACCATCAGATCCCATTGGAGAGACATATCAATGGCCAACAGGCATTGCAGGGAACCGAGTTGCACGAGAGATAATTTCCCAAGGCAGTCCTACAATCCAAACCACGGTTTCACCGAGGGATTATGTGTTAGCATTAGGATAATTGCAGGGTGAAAAGTGGGTTACTCTAAACCATCGATGCATGCCCCCGTAAATTTTAAAGGCATGTAGTGATGTGACAGATTAGGGCTCAAACATTGAAACCATGAATAGTCAAAGTAGTTGGGGACCGTTGATCCATAGGAGGACACACATCAACTGATTGTGTGCTCTGGGTGAAAGCACTCTAGGAAAGAGCGAGGGAGGAGAATTTGAGAGTTGAAACTCCCGAAGCCTGGAGAGTCAGAGACCCGAAGTAAACGTCAACTGTCAGATCGTCTGAAGTAGATCCTGATCATCGATCACCAAGAGTTTACGTGTCATAAGATTAGTAACTCCAGAGGAATCCGTTCGAGAGGTTTTTAGTTGAGATTTGAGACTCCCAAATCCTGGAGAGCCGGAGAGCTGAAGAAAACCTTGACCGTCCGATCATCTGATAGGATTTCATCCATTTCTCTGTCGATAGCCATGCGTCACCAAATCCATGGCTTCGGATAAAATCCAGTGGGGCCAGATAAGTTTGAAATTTGAGATTTCTGGAGTCTGACGTCCCAAAAGAATCATAGTCGTCAATCCACGGGAGGCACACGTGGATAGATCGCGAGCCCCAGAAAAAAAAGTTTAAAGGAAAAAGGTTGAAGTTTGAGATCTCCGAAGTCTGGAGCCCCAAAGTAAAACATAAACGTCATATTGAGGAGGACACGTGGAGAAGATTAGTGGACTCCGAGTGAAGAACTGAAGTGAATCTTGGTCGTCCGATCCAGGAGGAAACATGGAGACAGATTGGCCAGTTCGGGAATTCAAAATTCGGGAGAATTGGAAGTTGTGCTAGTTTGAAAACTTTCAAAGCCCTGAATCCTAAAGAGCCAAAGTGATGGGAAAAGATGACGTCACCTAGAGGTGATGTGGACCCTAGAATCCCCAAAGTGATGTGGCTTTCAGATGTCACCTAGGATGACATGGACACATTGGATGTGTGCCACGTGTCAGTAAGATTTGATCTTTTGGAATATTGAAAATTTGATTAGAACATGACACATGTCACTTGTCTGATTGGGCCATGTGTCCTCTTCCATCATTTCACCACGTGGCGACAGATCGTGCAGTCCAGAAGACTGGGCACTCCATAAAGGAAATATGTGACAGGTTGTGTTGGGTCGAAAAATCCCGAAGGCCCGAAGGCCGGAGTATATATCGATTGTCGATTCTAGAAGACACACGTCGAAGGATTGTCGACTTCGAGTGAAAGCACTCTGTGAGAAATTTTATGAGGGAATTTTGAAACTTTTGAATACTGAAGAGCCGAAGCGATTCACAGTCGTTGATATGTGGGAGGACACGCGTCAACAGATCATGAACTCTGGGTAAAAGCATTCTGGGAGTAGGCAAGTGAGGAAAGTTGAGACTTCTGAAGCACAGAGTCTCAAAGTGGATCCTGATCATTGATCTTGAAGGAGGATCAAGATCATTTATCAGGTCCTTGTTGAATGTTCTAAAGTCCCGAAGCTTTGGACAAGTGCTTTTTCAACTAAGCACAGGGTCATGGTTGTGGTCATATGTAGATTGAGAGCTGAGGGAAGGAGGCATAAGGGATGAATTGGTTGTCTTCAATACAGAGAAGTGCCAAGGAAGGATTTAGCCATAGTTTCCAGTTGTGGTCACCTAGGAAGTGGTTTGAAGGAAGCACCTGTGTAGGATGAAATTTAGTGTCAGCCAAGGATAACAGGACATTGTTATTTTCAAAGAATGGGGATATGATCCCTATAAATAAATAAAAGAGACATGTAGCATGGTTTGGAAATTTTGTTATCATATGCATAATTCTAACAAACTGATCGCTTGCACATTTTGCAGAATTAAGGGACTAAAGAACATCATCTCATGATTTGTATTGAGGAAATGGAAGAAGGCGAGGGAGCCTTGAGTCATGAAAAGGAGGACGAAGGCCAGAATACCAAAGTTGGTAATGCAGAGATGGATTCCAATGGACGCAATGGAAACTAAGAGAAGGAAACATTAATAGAAATGGTAAGAAGCCTGAAGATGGAAGTGTAGAGCTACAAAGCATATAACGAGAGACTGATGAGAGAGAAAAGTTAGATAAATGCTCAACTATTGCAGAGCTTAAATCAATTGCAGAGGCAAATGAAGAAGGGATAAAACTCAAGAAAAGAGGAAGAAGGCAGGTGTCATGAAAGAAGAGATGCTCATGGAAGAGTTGGTTATTCTAGAAGTGCTAGTAGAGCTCATGGACACCACTCACCTCCTTACTCAGGAAGAAATTTTTATGCATCAGATGATCTCGTAAGAAATCTAGAGGTGTCTCATGTCAGACACTAGAGAAGGAAACAAGAGGTAGATTGTTTGCAAGGAAAGTTGAGGAAGCTCAAGCCACCTTCCTTTGAGGGTGAAAGAGAAAGGGAAGATGATGTCGAAGCATGGTTTCTTGGGCTCAGGAGATATTTTCAATTGAATAACTATTCATCCAACCTGGAAGCCAAGATTTCCACCTACCACTTACAAGGAAAAGTTGCAATATGGTAGGACCAACTGAAGCAAGTGGAGCATGTTAATGAAATTAGGATCACTTGGAAGTAGTTCAAAAAGTACTTCCAGAAGGAGTAACTCTTAGATCATCTCTATGACAATAAAATGTAGGAGTTCTTTGAATTCAGGTTGGGAAGCATGACTATGGCAGAATATGAGAAGAAGTTCTTGGGATTGTTAAAGTATGTTAGGTTCATTGGTGATGCAAAAGTGAAGATACAGAGATTTCTAAGTGGATTTCCATCCTTTTATAAGGAAAATATCAAGTATGGTGAACCCAATACCTTGATTGAGGCCATCAAGAAGGATAAATACATGTATGAGAAAGGCCAGGGAAGATAATCCCTACAGAAATCTTGGAAATACAAGAAGAATGCAAAGTCCGATCAGAGGAGGAAAGGATTGAAACCTCCCTTCAGTAGGAATGATCCTAATAGAAATCATCAAGATCAGTATGCTAAGGGGGATTCCACGAAGGGAGATCCCTTGGGAAAAAGGGGAAGACCACCAATCCAATGTTGGGGATGCAAGGAATATCACCGATACAAGGATTTCCCACATATAATGGACAGATTGAAGATTGTGCACAACATCCAAGAGGTTACAATAGTTGGAGATATGGGAAGAATCTATGCAGCTTTGACAAGTAGAGTACCATTCCAATATGATCGAGGTGGAAGGTAAGATCATAAATCAACATGTTTCTATTTTGATTTATTCAAGAGCAAGTCATTGTTACATTGATCCTAAGATAGTGGATAGATTGCATTTGGAGAAAAGTAAACTTGGAAAATAAATTTTGGTTCAGTTAGCCACTAGAACCAAAAGAAGAATCCATGATATGGTCAAAAGTTGTTCCATAAGTCTTAATGGCGTGAATACTAGTACAGATCTAAATATCATACCATTGGGGTCTTATGATTTTTTGATTGGGATGGATTGGTTGGACAAGCATCATATTATCCTATATTGTCATAACAAGACATTTACATGTCTTGATGGAAATGGAAAACAGAACACTGTGAAAAGAGTTCCAAGACCCATCTCTATAGGGGAGATTTCGGCCTTATAGTTGAAAATATGTTTTAGAAAAAGATGTCAACTAGATGTAGCTCATGTGGAGGATCCAGTTGATACAAAGGGTCCAAGCCTTGAATATTTCTCAGTGCTACACGAATTTGAAGATGTATTCCAAGAAATACTCGGATTGCCACCAAGAAGGGAGATAGATTTCTCAATTGATTTAGTGCCAGGAGATTGCCCGGTATCAAAAACACATTATATAATGAGCACACTAGAGTTAAAAGAATTACAAATGCAGTTGGAGGAATTGTTGAAGAAAGGGTACATACGTCCAAGTGTTTTACCTTGGGGAGCACCAACACTTTTTGTCAAAAAGAAGGATGGGACCTTGAGGCTGTGTATTGACTTTCGACAACTGAACAAGTACACTATAAAGAACAAGTATCATTTACCCTGAATTGATGACCTCTTTGATCAGCTAAGATTATCAAAGATATTTTGACTTGAGGGTAGGATACCATTAGGTAAGAATCAAGGAAGAAGAAATTCATAAGACAACCTTTAGGACCAGGTATGGGCATTATGAATTTGTAGTGGTTCCATTTGGACTGACCAATGCACCAACTATCTTCATGTTCTTAATGAATGACATATTCAGAAATTATTTGGATAAGTTTGCCCTAGTATTATTGGATGACATACTTATCTTTTCCAAGTCTGAAGAGGAGCATGAACATCACTTAAGATTGGTATTGCAAGTACTGAGATAAAATCAGTTGTATGCCAAGTTGAGTAAGTGTTATTTTTATCAAAAGCAGATCCATTACTTGGGACACATTATTTCAGAGCAGGGCATAGTAGTAGATCCAGAGAATATCGAAGCCATACGAGGATGGCCAACACCCAAAAATGTGTCAGAAATTTGATATTTTATGGGATCAGTTGTCTACCACAGAAAGTTCATAGTAGGGTTCTCTAATATTTCTCATCCTATCACTCTTTGCAAAAGAAGGGAACTAAATTTGAATGGGCACTCAATTGTGAAAAGAATTTTAATCTATTGAAGGAATTACTTGTTGATACTGAGAGGGGGGTGAATCAGTATCAAGTACAATTTAAAAACCTTTTTCAACTTATACTTAAACCATTCAA
>JZKD02S1734156.1:91015-106203 GCA_000966675.3 Picea glauca | reverse complement strand
TATGAATGAAGTGGAGAATGCATATGAAAACTAACTACTTGTAGAAATAAAATTTAATTTATCCTATCCTAGTTTGGAGCGACCACAGTAACTAATGAGCAGCCATAAATTCTACTAATCCATGCAAAGACTTCTTCCACATAGTTTTTAAGAAGAAACAAAGTTTTATGACATATGCATGCAAAGATGTAACCATATTAATCCAACATATAAAATTACATGCATAAACTACTCACCATCTCAGGATAAATAACCAGAGAGAATAAACTAAATTGCAAGAAGAATTTATGTTTGCAGAAGACAAGTCTATAAAAAAAATAAAATTCTTAAAACACATGTAAACAACATAAAAACCTACTTGAAATAGTTCAAAAAAAGATAAATATCAACGAGAGTAGTTCTCCCTAACAAAATTGGCCATGAGGGATTCTCAATATTAATTATGAAAATAGTTCTTGAATTTTACAATGCTTGAATAGTCATTTCAAAATGGGCCTCTTCCTTCTCTTATAGTAATCTTAGTAAATTCCCAAGGGGTATTATTGAATTCAACAAGAACTAGTTACAAGTATTTTCGACTTCCTCTTCTCAAGTGATGTTGACAAGTCTTACAGTAAGACAAAACTTATTACGATTGAAAAAAAGACAAAATAGGAGATAGTTGTAGACAAATTTGAATTTGTTGTTTTTTCTTTCTTTACATGTCCTTGTCTCTCAGGTAAGCTTCCCAAGCTTCATATTTTCCTACGATGGATATGAATCTATGGTACAGGAGTATTTCCAAGGAAGCTTCATGGGAGGCCAAGTTGTGCGAGAGGGTTTTCATATCCATTGTCAAGTTAAGCATAAAATATTGGATCATATTTTGTTTTTTGTATTGCTTGAATAGATGTTCTTCCATCAAGTATTTTGTTACCCTTGTTGTTGTGTGAGCTTCCTATTGTCTCTATTTTATATTCTATTAGATTTCTTCAAAGATTTTCTCATTATTTTTGGTTTTTCTGAGTGCCTTGATGGGACGCAGGTTCCCTTTATGTTTTAAAATGTGCACTGCCTTGTGAATTTGTGCACAGATGGAAAGTGAACTCCTTGTTTCCCTTTCAACTTTATCTTTGGCTTGTTGGAAGATATTAAGGGAAACTTGGTCAATCTTCCTTTACCACTCCGAAATGTGAGGCAACTCAACTTGGGAATCCAGGTTCTCAACAATACATTATTGCATGTCGTTTGGACCTTCTCTAATGGTGATAAATTTGACATTCTTGGATTGTACCAAGATGTGTTGGGCTATGATTTATGCTTCCAATTGATGGAAGACTTGGAGATTTTAATACATGTCAGTAGACATCTCATGGAGTGCTATTATAACTCTTTTTGTCCCTATATTGAACTCCTTAAGGCTCACTTTATCTGTCTTCTCTTGCCTAATTTCTTCTTCTAGTTCTCTAATCCATTCATCATTTTCCTTATTTTCCGAGACTAGGTCCTTCATGTTCTGTTCTGATGCCATCATGAAGGTAATTTCAACGAATTTAATGGAGAGTAGGTCTTTTCTGACATCTTATGTCACTGGGTTTTTTGTGATCACTAATAGGGGGGATATCACGGTGATTGAGAGATTATTCGTTTTTTGTTGTACAATTTTACAGGAGGCCTTATCAAACTAAAATGTTTTCATATTAGCCACCTTGCTATCCTTAGAGGTCGTGTAGAGTCCCAATCCAAGTTCTCTAAGTGGGAAGTTCTCACTGGTGAGAGGCTCTTCCACAAATAATCCTAGGATATATGTATCCATGGGGAATCATCATTTTTTAATGCTTCCTCATCCCATTTACTTTGCTCATCGTCGAATTATTTTTTTTGGCTTCATCAACAACTCTTTTCTTCGTTGTTGCTTTCCATTCTTCTTTCACTATTTCTTTTTCTTTAGCCTCTGCTGCATCTTTGGCTTCAGTTGTCTCCTTACCTTCATATTCCTCTTCATTTCATTTATTTTCAACAATGTCCTCCTTTTTCTTATGCAATTTTTCCTTTTCCTTTGTCGCTTGGTTGTTGCTACTTCCTCCACTTCCCTTTGTTTTCTTTTCTTTTTCTCTTCCGATTTTTTTCTCTCTTTGTTTTATCCCACCTCATTAGATTAAAAAAAAATTATTTTCCTTTATTCTTTTATTGATGTTGTTGATTCAAAGGTTGGAGTTGTGGTTTTGGTTGTCGCTTCTAATGTTGTTTCTTCTTCTTCGACTTTATTCCGTTCCTTTTCTCGGGATCTTTTTTCATCTGAGATTATTCCCAGTGTATTTCCATTTCACCTGAATATGACTTCATGGTAGGTTATGGCATGAAAGTGTTAAGCCCTAATTAGTGGCACATTACCCCTTAATTCAAACATATTACATTAGTATTGTTATTTTATTTACGTGGGATTAGGTCCATTAGTTGTAATTGTATCTCCTAGTCTCCTCTATATGCCAATGAAACCTTTTCATTTGGAATCATTTGGTAATTGTGAATTCATATGATGTATAAGGAGGCTTCCCCCTCGAAGAGGATTATTATCTTAATTTATCTCTTTTTCAAGGCGTTTAGTAATTATTCTGAGGTTTTTATGTTGTTTTGAGATTTGGTTCTTAACATTTCCTATGAGACCTAGACAATCCTCACGACCAACATCTTCACTACAACTTTTTGTCTGGAAGGTTTCAGGATCTGGAATTTATATGATGTAGATGTGACATATAGATATAAATTGGGTCAAATTTTCATATCTTTATTTGTTGTATTTTTGGAGATACATTCTCTTCAAGTTAGGGTTCTTTACTAGTATTGAAACTAGTCTCAAACAAGTCTTCTTGAAATTTTCTCTCCCAATTTTTTTTGAGCTTGGTTTCAGGTTATGAAATTTTTAAAGTACGAATGGAATGGTGAAGTATCATGTGTACAAATTTCAGCCCTTGATTCATTTTACTCTAAAAGTTATTCCCTATATATTGGTTGGAACAAGGCACATGTTGAGTTCATAAAGAATATATTGTTGTAATGATTTAAGTCATGAACCCTAAGATTTTCTATATCTACATCAATGTCCCAAACTGACACACAAAGTAAACCAAGCAATTCTAGATTTGAAACATATTACATCATATAACAAAGTTTCTTAATAGTAAACACCATCACCAACTACCCTACACCCACCTAGAGACTTTTTAATTTTTAATTTAATTTTAAACCTAAAAAACCAAACCAAAACAATAAAAATACGAATAGAAAATTCAATTTCAGTCCACATAAAGTAATTATTATATAATTGAACAAACCAATTAAACTGAATCCAACCCATAAGATCAATGGCACCGCACTTCCATTCCCAACAAATTATAGTATCCCTCGCACCACACTAAATCACATCCAAGCGAGAGATGTGATGCCATTTCAGGAAAAAAAATCAGATATTATAACGAAACAAGATGGTACTATCATTACGTAGAAGAATCGATTAATAATGACTTTGAACGAGAAAATGTTAAATCAATGAACTCTGCTCCTCACGCGCGTGAACCCTTCAATATCGATTTTATGTTTCAATCCATGCCCGACGTCAAATCTCTGAAATATTTTTCCGACTTATCTACAGGCACTTTCATAATCGGGATTGGGGTTGCCTATGTTAAAAGAAGTCTACAACGATGGGGCTGTGCAACGGGAAGAGTAAATTGGGATTCCAGGGTTGAGAGTATATGCCACAGAAGAGGAGTTAGTGGGCTTCTATATGAAGGATAAGGTCCAAGGAGGCCACCCACTAGACTTGGATATAATTATACCAACCTTGTACTTGTATCAATATGATACATGGGAGTTACCAGATAGTAAGTCTGCTTTCTTCTTGGTTTGAATTTATGGACTTCTCACAGAACATTAATTGGAGAATTCGTATTGCAGGATTCCCTCATGATGCTGCTGATAGACAATGGCTATTCTTTGTTCCAATAAATAATTAGAAGTCATGCTTTCGCACTAAAATATTGACGGTGTCGGGTTACTAGGAGGCCATCGGTTTAGACAGAACCGTTCGCAACGAGCTTGTCTCAGTGCATCGGTATTAGGAAAACTCTGGTTTTCTATAAAGGAAAACCCCAGCCTGAGCGAAAGATGGACAGGATCATGGAGTACATCATGCCAGGTTTCAGTTCGTCCGCAATAAAGGTCATCAGTTTCCGTTCCTTAATTTATTGTAACAGATCTTTGTAAAGGTGGAAAAACCTATTTTCAAATGTTATTCAGAATAGTTATTACTCGAAGAAATTATGTATAAAAAAAAATTATAGTTATTACTTCAAATGAAAGTATAAAAATAAATTACGTATAAAAAGTGATTATGGGTAAAATAAAAAAAATATGATTTCTTCTTAGCGCGCGCGCTCTCTCTCTATATATATAACAAAAAATGTTGAGCTATTGAGGGGAAATATTTTTGTGAAAGAGAATAAGTCTTGAATCGACTGTTAAACTAGTGGGAAACCCTAAATTCGCTTAGGATGATCGTGGCCATTGATTTGGAACAGGGGTTAAATATGGACCCTTAATCAGAACGAGGGTGAGACACGATCAATGGAAGGAAAGATAGATCATGACCCTCCATCAGTGTTGAGAGTGACAACCATGGAGTGAGTACCTTGAAATAAAGGAAGGTCGTTGATCTATCGTAGGGTGTCTATGGATGGCTCTAGATCATAAGATTAGTGGAGATTAATACGGTCAGGATCCTCTTGGTTAGAATGACCCTGGAACCCCGAGGGATGATCTAGGTCATCCATCATGATGAGACTGCAATAAAACTCCACCGTAGATCTTGGTGGGTCTCATTTGAATGATACCAACTGAAGAGGTGATGTCATCATGACATACCCTGATGACTAGGATCACCACCGTGTCCAAAGAGGTTACATTTCTATCGAGGATTAGAGGAGGGACCAGGGGGGAATATTTGTCAGACCCCATGTCATTACACAACCCACCTTATCCGTCGACTTGGATCCAGGGGCAGGAATATCTACACCATCGATCGAAGTTCGTAACCATCATAGTGAAATGTGATCATACCCGTAGCGGGACTTTGACAGAGGAGACTTTGATCGAAGATCCGGTCCATCAATCAATCGAAGCAGAGAATGGAGTGATCATGACCATTCATCGTCGTGAGGTGTTTGGGTTCCTTTGGATCACCGCGATGGAAGACACCCCGAAAGAAAGACTCTGATGGATCCATCTTGACCATCCATGTGACCCAAATAAATGAAACATCGATTGTAGATTCCAATGATCTTTCTTATTGATCGCAAGAGGAAGGTGTCGTCATGATGGCATGGTTGGCGTCAACCCTCCAATGTGTAGGGGATAGGTGTCTCCCAAGGAATGGTCCAATACCAAGGGTCGTACGCAAAGGGGGATGAGAGACCGATGGAATCCACTCTAAAATTCTATCATTAGATCTTTGGTTAACATATCTCGACCGTCCATCACCGAGTATCTCTCGGAGTAACCTACAGAGACATACTCTGACAGAGTAACTCTAAGAGGTATATCTGGGTCGTCCATCGTACAATTTCCTAGGGGGTTGGGTCTTTTATTCTATCGAACCTTAATAGGGTAAGGGATTACTTGCAATTATTTGGAATTTTGTTTATGTGCTCAGAAAACATTAAGAGAAGCTTTCCAAGATCACCATAGTTTTTTTGAGTTAAAATGCTAGGAAGGTTGGTAGTGACAAATATTTTGAAATTGAGATCTAATCTGGGTATAGGCTAGACAATCTAAGAAAAAGTGATGTTCATCTTCAACCTTCCTAGTGTCAAAAAGGTGGCACACTCTTTCATCCCATGGCATTTTTTGAATTGACCAATGCCTAGTTTCACTATGGAGCTCGTGAGAATTTGTTCTTATCATAACAATGCTTATTTTTTTCTTTACACTTGTCAAAACAAAGAGATAATTTCGATCTTCTACATTAGGGTTGATTACATCCTTATAATACCTTAATTTTATTTTTTCCTCTAAGTCTTTTTCACACTGCATTTTCTCCTTAGATTTTGATTTTATAATATTTTTAATAGTATTCTTATTTTTAAAAATGGTCTCTTTGATGATTCTCCAATGGGCATCATTATGCCATCCTCACTAGTGTCAAAGGTGGTTACAAATGGATTTTGGAGTAATTTTTGGAAGCCTCTTTTCTTCCATGTTGTTTAACTTGTTCTTATACATCTGGTATCTAGTCATAGTCGTGCTCCCAATGGGGGGAAGGATTTCCTCTAAGTGGAGTATGGGATAGGGTGTATTTCCTTTAATTTTGAGATTATAGGTTATAAAATTCTTTTGGATTTTCTCTATATTTTCCATGTTTCACGAGAGATAGTGCATCCCCAGACTTCACATCCATATAAAATAATAGGCATAAAAAGAGTCTCAAAAAAGAGTTTGGTCTTATTCCATATCCAAAGATTGACTCATTGACAACTGTTTTCAAGCCTATAATAAGATTTACATCCCCCAATGATCCTTTTCTCAATGCTATAATTCTAGTTGATCTTGTGGTGAATATCGATTCCAAGATATTTGTATGAAGTTACTTCCTTGAAGTTGTTGTTTTCATATACAAAGGTATCATAAGTGATCTTTTTAGATTTAATGATCATGACCTTAGTCTTGTAAGTATTAACAGTCATACCCATATTGGAGAAAAAACCCTTGAGGATTCTTAGTTGTTTTCCAAGACTGTGGGGACTCCTCGCCATAAAAATGATATCATAAAAATATATATGAGTGAAATCGATCTAAGAAAATAAACTAGAAATTTCCTGAAGTTGGTCGTCCATTGTCCTTAAGTTGATCGTATTTAATTGAATAGAACTAGATAGGCAATTAATGACTAGACCAAAGTCTCCAAAAACATGTAGAGAAGTGAATCCTCATCGTAGAGAAAACTTCAGAAATAAAGCCATAAAATAACTAAATTTGTTTTTCATCTCTGTCCATTTTCTTTGAAATGAAAATATTTGAGGTCAGTTAGATGTAACACAATCCTATATCCACAAATAGAATTGTTGTAAGCAACATCATAAAAACACCAAGGCCCGGACTTGTCCACCTTGAGTTCACCCACAAACTTGGGTTTCTTATACTCTGGACTATTCTTATAATAAGGGAGCAATATTAGACACTGAGAATTTTTTTTTAAGGATGGAACAAAATTGTCTTCAAACAAAAAAAGTTTCAAGCCAACCAAATTCCCTAAAGTACCAAGTAAGGAATTTGATCCAGGTGGATATTGGTGGCCACCCACCTATTCCACAGGCTCAAAAAATAGTTTTCCATCTTGGCATTTATTCAATAGTGTTTTGGGTTCCAAAATTTTGGGGCCGTTTTGAGGCCATAAATGACGTTTTTTGGGGATTTGGGGCCCATATGACTATCAGGGGCACTTACCCGAGCCAGTCGAAATCCATTCTTCTCGGTTAGACCTTTCCATCGGTGTATTTTTTGGATCATGTTGTCATTGATGCCAACGGTTTGATTGACTGATGTCAAATGATTGATTGATGTCAAGTGATTGATTGATGTCAAGTAATAATTGCTTGATTGTTGTGAATGGATAAATGTCAAGTGGAATCATAGTCATATGATTTTATACATAGAGGAAGATGGATCAATGAGTTTTCATTGATATGATGCATTGTTGGATTGATGAAACATTGTTGTCTTATCATGGTTGATAAGGTGCACAAATGGATGAACTCAAAAGTGGTCCCCTTATGGTGAAAGCCCTCATGGGAAGGCGCTTTATGGATGAGTTATCCTTGAAGTATGGTTGGAGAACCCGTGCTCATATGTGGAATAATGAGATCAAGATCAATGAATTTGTTGGTGAAACTATCCTAGATGGATAGTTCTTGTCATGCCATTTCTGGTGGTATGTGGAATGTCACATAACTCCTCATAGTTTGAGAGTTATGGCCTTACGAAGTTGGAGGACCCTCATATGTTGGGTTGAATCCCCAAAAGTTAAAAGAATTCAAAGAGCTTGCAAAGAAGAAATTATTATTTAAATGATAAAGTCAAGTGACCTACAAGATGAAGAGTATAAATAAGAGGCAAGGGTCTCTTGTGAAATGTACAGTTTTGGGAGCATCTCTTGTGTATCTCTTGAGCATGACTGAAGATCTATTCTGAGAGAGAGAGAGTATGGAGGATCTCATGAATGCATCAAAGTTTTGGCATGTCTGAGATCTCGACGAAAAAAGTCTCGGATGTTTAGAAACCCTAGTTTGTGAGGTATACGCGGGTTGCAATGGGCCAGGACGCGTATATACGTGGGCTGTATGAAGACATGGCACGTACAATGGATGAAGTCATGGAGATTGGTGTTTGAGATGATAGTTGGTTGTTAAAGACTGAAGAAGCTTCCATATTTGCATTCTGTGGGCTCAAATCTACCATTGAGACTCTGGTATGGTTACATTGTTATCTTGATGGATACTATTGGTTGTTTTGTGGTGAATTCCTAGGGAATTCTTGGTATGTTGTTGTGATGTGGTTTGTGTTGGNAGGAAAACTCTGGTTTTCTATAAAGGAAAACCCCAGCCTGAGCGAAAGATGGACAGGATCATGGAGTACATCATGCCAGGTTTCAGTTCGTCCGCAATAAAGGTCATCAGTTTCCCTTCCTTAATTTATTGTATAAGATCTTTGTAAAGGTGGAAAAACCTATTTTCAAATGTTATTCAGAATAGTTATTACTCGAAGAAATTATGTATAAAAATAAATTATAGTTATTACTTCAAATGTAAGTATAAAAATAAATTACGTATAAAAAGTGATTATGGGTAAAATAAAAAAAATACGATTTCTTCTTAGCTCTCTCTCTCTCTCTATATATATAACAAAAAATGTTGAGCTATTGAGGTGAAATATTTTTGTGAAAGAGACTAAGTCTTGAATGGACTGTTAAACTAGTGGGAAACCCTAAATTCGCTTAGGATGATCGTGGCCATTGATTTGGAACAGGGGTTAAATATGGACCCTTCATCTCAACCATTGATATGGAAGGAAAGATAGATCATGACCCTCCATCGGTGTTAAGAGTGACAACCATGGAGTGAGTACTTTGAAATAAAGGAAGGTCGTTGATCTATCGTAGGGTGTCTATGGATGGTCCTAGATCATTAGATTAGTGGAGATTAATACGGTCAGGATCCTCTTGGTTAGAATGACCCTCAAACCCCAATGGATGATCTAGGTCATCCATCATGATGAGACTGCAATAAAACTCCACCGTAGATCTCGGTGGGTCTCATTTGAATGATACCAATTGAAGAGGTGATGTCATCATGACATACCCTGATGACTAGGATCACCACCGTGTCCAAAGAGGTTACATTTCTATCGAGGATTAGAGGAGGGACCAGGGGGGAATATTTTTCAGACCCCATGACATTACACAACCCACCTTATCCGTCGACTGTTGGATCCAGGGGCGGGAATATCTACACCATCGACCGAGGTTCGTAACCATCATAGTGAAATGTGATCATACCCGTAGCGGGACTTTGACAGAGGAGACTTTGATCGAAGATCCGGTCCATCAATCAATCGAAGCAGAGAATGGAGTGATCATGACCATTCATCGTCGTGAGGTGTTTGGGTTCCTTTGGATCACCGCGATGGAAGACACCCCGAAAGAAAGACTCTGATGGATCCATCTTGACCATCCATGTGACCCAAATAAATGAAACATCGATTGTAGATTCCAATGATCTTTCTTATTGATCGCAAGAGGAAGGTGTCGTCATGATGGCATGGTTGGCGTCAACCCTCCAATGTGTAGGGGATAGGTGTCTCCCAAGGAATGGTCCAATACCAAGGGTCGTACGCAAAGGGGGATGAGAGACCGATGGAATCCACTCTAAAATTCTATCATTAGATCTTTGGTTAACATATCTCGACCGTCCATCACCGAGTATCTCTCGGAGTAACCTACAGAGACATACTCTGACAGAGTAACTCTAAGAGGTATATCTGGGTCGTCCATCGTACAATTTCCTAGGGGGTTGGGTCTTTTATTCTATCGAACCTTAATAGGGTAAGGGATTACTTGCAATTATTTGGAATTTTGTTTATGTGCTCAGAAAACATTAAGAGAAGCTTTCCAAGATCACCATAGTTTTTTTGAGTTAAAATGCTAGGAAGGTTGGTAGTGACAAATATTTTGAAATTGAGATCTAATCTGGGTATAGGCTAGACAATCTAAGAAAAAGTGATGTTCATCTTCAACCTTCCTAGTGTCAAAAAGGTGGCACACTCTTTCATCCCATGGCATTTTTTGAATTGACCAATGCCTAGTTTCACTATGGAGCTCGTGAGAATTTGTTCTTATCATAACAATGCTTATTTTTTTCTTTACACTTGTCAAAACAAAGAGATAATTTCGATCTTCTACATTAGGGTTGATTACATCCTTATAATACCTTAATTTTATTTTTTCCTCTAAGTCTTTTTCACACTGCATTTTCTCCTTAGATTTTGATTTTATAATATTTTTAATAGTATTCTTATTTTTAAAAATGGTCTCTTTGATGATTCTCCAATGGGCATCATTATGCCATCCTCACTAGTGTCAAAGGTGGTTACAAATGGATTTTGGAGTAATTTTTGGAAGCCTCTTTTCTTCCATGTTGTTTAACTTGTTCTTATACATCTGGTATCTAGTCATAGTCGTGCTCCCAATGGGGGGAAGGATTTCCTCTAAGTGGAGTATGGGATAGGGTGTATTTCCTTTAATTTTGAGATTATAGGTTATAAAATTCTTTTGGATTTTCTCTATATTTTCCATGTTTCACGAGAGATAGTGCATCCCCAGACTTCACATCCATATAAAATAATAGGCATAAAAAGAGTCTCAAAAAAGAGTTTGGTCTTATTCCATATCCAAAGATTGACTCATTGACAACTGTTTTCAAGCCTATAATAAGATTTACATCCCCCAATGATCCTTTTCTCAATGCTATAATTCTAGTTGATCTTGTGGTGAATATCGATTCCAAGATATTTGTATGAAGTTACTTCCTTGAAGTTGTTGTTTTCATATACAAAGGTATCATAAGTGATCTTTTTAGATTTAATGATCATGACCTTAGTCTTGTAAGTATTAACAGTCATACCCATATTGGAGAAAAAACCCTTGAGGATTCTTAGTTGTTTTCCAAGACTGTGGGGACTCCTCGCCATAAAAATGATATCATAAAAATATATATGAGTGAAATCGATCTAAGAAAATAAACTAGAAATTTCCTGAAGTTGGTCGTCCATTGTCCTTAAGTTGATCGTATTTAATTGAATAGAACTAGATAGGCAATTAATGACTAGACCAAAGTCTCCAAAAACATGTAGAGAAGTGAATCCTCATCGTAGAGAAAACTTCAGAAATAAAGCCATAAAATAACTAAATTTGTTTTTCATCTCTGTCCATTTTCTTTGAAATGAAAATATTTGAGGTCAGTTAGATGTAACACAATCCTATATCCACAAATAGAATTGTTGTAAGCAACATCATAAAAACACCAAGGCCCGGACTTGTCCACCTTGAGTTCACCCACAAACTTGGGTTTCTTATACTCTGGACTATTCTTATAATAAGGGAGCAATATTAGACACTGAGAATTTTTTTTTAAGGATGGAACAAAATTGTCTTCAAACAAAAAAAGTTTCAAGCCAACCAAATTCCCTAAAGTACCAAGTAAGGAATTTGATCCAGGTGGATATTGGTGGCCACCCACCTATTCCACAGGCTCAAAAAATAGTTTTCCATCTTGGCATTTATTCAATAGTGTTTTGGGTTCCAAAATTTTGGGGCCGTTTTGAGGCCATAAATGACGTTTTTTGGGGATTTGGGGCCCATATGACTATCAGGGGCACTTACCCGAGCCAGTCGAAATCCATTCTTCTCGGTTAGACCTTTCCATCGGTGTATTTTTTGGATCATGTTGTCATTGATGCCAACGGTTTGATTGACTGATGTCAAATGATTGATTGATGTCAAGTGATTGATTGATGTCAAGTAATAATTGCTTGATTGTTGTGAATGGATAAATGTCAAGTGGAATCATAGTCATATGATTTTATACATAGAGGAAGATGGATCAATGAGTTTTCATTGATATGATGCATTGTTGGATTGATGAAACATTGTTGTCTTATCATGGTTGATAAGGTGCACAAATGGATGAACTCAAAAGTGGTCCCCTTATGGTGAAAGCCCTCATGGGAAGGCGCTTTATGGATGAGTTATCCTTGAAGTATGGTTGGAGAACCCGTGCTCATATGTGGAATAATGAGATCAAGATCAATGAATTTGTTGGTGAAACTATCCTAGATGGATAGTTCTTGTCATGCCATTTCTGGTGGTATGTGGAATGTCACATAACTCCTCATAGTTTGAGAGTTATGGCCTTACGAAGTTGGAGGACCCTCATATGTTGGGTTGAATCCCCAAAAGTTAAAAGAATTCAAAGAGCTTGCAAAGAAGAAATTATTATTTAAATGATAAAGTCAAGTGACCTACAAGATGAAGAGTATAAATAAGAGGCAAGGGTCTCTTGTGAAATGTACAGTTTTGGGAGCATCTCTTGTGTATCTCTTGAGCATGACTGAAGATCTATTCTGAGAGAGAGAGAGTATGGAGGATCTCATGAATGCATCAAAGTTTTGGCATGTCTGAGATCTCGACGAAAAAAGTCTCGGATGTTTAGAAACCCTAGTTTGTGAGGTATACGCGGGTTGCAATGGGCCAGGACGCGTATATACGTGGGCTGTATGAAGACATGGCACGTACAATGGATGAAGTCATGGAGATTGGTGTTTGAGATGATAGTTGGTTGTTAAAGACTGAAGAAGCTTCCATATTTGCATTCTGTGGGCTCAAATCTACCATTGAGACTCTGGTATGGTTACATTGTTATCTTGATGGATACTATTGGTTGTTTTGTGGTGAATTCCTAGGGAATTCTTGGTATGTTGTTGTGATGTGGTTTGTGTTGGNGTGTCGTATCTTAGGCTCTAAATTAGGAGTTTTGTTTTAAGTTTGTTAAGATATCATTTATTGTAAATGGACACTTGTTATTTAATAAGTGATCCATATCTTGAGTTTGTTAGGAATTCTAGCTTATATATATCTTATTGCAAGAGTATTGAGTTGTTGGGATGTAAACTCTTGCAATGTTTCTTATGTAATTTATTTTCCTATTAATAAAATTGTCTGTCTGAGGACACTTCGACCATTAATACATGATTGAGTAACATTCATATTGTATGGTTGAGTATCATGAATAAATTTTCGGAGAGATTGGATGTGTTTTGATTGGTTCTGGATCATATTGGACAGTGAAAGACCGATGAAAATGTGATTGAAGATTGCAGAGGATTTGAGTTGATATTGAAAAGAAAACCCTACGTAACTCAGAAGGCATACACAGGTTGTAATACAGACTGACCACGTACATAGGCTAACTGTATTGAGCCAGGGCGTGTACACACGTGGGATACACTACCGACAGGTCGCGTACCTGTGACAGATTGATATCTGTGGAGGATTGTTGCCTCATCTCAGTTGGTGCTGAGAATGTAAGATGAGTCTTGCATATAGAGCTATTTCTCTTGTATAGTTTTACTTTATTCAGTTGTTGCTGAAAAACCCCCAATGATTGAAGTCCGTAATAAAAAGAAAATTGTACATACATCTTGTGTTCTTTGTGTTCCTTGTGGTGATGATTTTTTTATGATATATTTATGATATATGTTGCTAATATATGTTCACATTTAACTGGTTATAAATGATAGCAATAAGTAATGAGTAAATAGTGATTGATAGTTAATGAGTTTTGTGTAAGAGGGAATTTTTGTGGAAAGAGATCCACACTCATTCACCCCCCCACCTTTGAGTGTGGTTGGTGTGTCCAAAAATTGGTATCGGAGTGGGCCTTCACTATAAGCCTTAACAAGCTTGGATGGGATCTATAGACACACAAATGGATGATGAATTTCCAATCCTTGATGATGAAAACTATTCTACTTGGAGAATAGAGATGAGAGTACACTTGAAAGAGATGGGAGAAGGTGTTTGGAAGGAAATCATTGGTGGATCAGTTTCAATGAAGAACAAGTCAAAGTTTTCATCTCAAACGGAAGGAAAGAAGAATTATGCATTGGCTCTCACGACAATTCTTAGAGGACTCTCAAGTCCTATCAAAGAGAGCATGGGAAAATGCACTTCCGCCAAGGATCTATGGCTAAATCTATAGGAGACATATCAAAGCAAGAAGGAGAAGGAATATATTGAAGACCACTCCATCAAGATCATTAAAGGTAAAGAATCTCCAAAAACTATTGAATGCATTATTTCTAAATGCGGTCTTGAAAACATCTCAAATGAAGACAAAGAATCAAGTAATGATGTTAGCACAAATGAAGATCGTGAAGACATTTCAAATGAAATAAAAGAATCATGTGATGATGTTGGAAAAAAGGAATATCTCAAAGGTATTTCAAATGAAGGTAAAGAATCTCCAAAGACTCTGGATTGCAATGATTCAAAATGTGATGATGTTGGTTTTTTCTCTACAAGTGAAGAATAAAATCTAGAAAGAGTTTGTGTAGAGTTTGATGGTAGTTGTCCCATGAAAATAATAGAAGAAGATCTATTAGAACTTCAAAAGAAAGTTGAATATGGTTATATGAATATAGAAATGACAACTATTATATAGACTATATCTATATTTCGGATAACACTAAGAAGTTTCTTAGGAGGATTAAAAGGAACATTTTGAAGTTAAGGGAAATGCTTAAGGATCAAGAAGTGAGTAATAAGACTCAATTAGAAAGAAAGGAATAAGATATCACAAGAATAAAGAATGAGAAAGAAGATATAAAAGTAGATGATGAGATTAGCAAAAGTTTTGAAACTATTTTCCATCTCAAGGCCCAAATTGAAGAATCCAAAAGGGTAAAGGAACTATTGAAGAATCAAATTAATGAAAAGGAAGAGTCATGTCATAAGTTAGAAGCTGAAGTTGTTGATATTAGAAAGAAAGTAGAGAAGTCAAACAAATTCTTGAATAGCTCACTAATCTTGAATGAGATCTTGG
>JZKD02S1734156.1:49834-88468 GCA_000966675.3 Picea glauca | reverse complement strand
CTGATATATGTTTCTGATATATGTTCACATTTAACTGGTTATAAATGAAAACAATAAATAATGAGTAAATAGTGATTGCTAACTAATGAGTTTTGTGTAAGAGGGAAGTTTTGTTAAAAGAGCTCCACACTCATTCACCCCCCCCTCTAAGTGTGGTCAGTGTGTCCAACAATATCGAATGCCCCAAATGGAGATCGTATGCAAAATTTACACCCCAAGGAAGTTGACGTATCAACTACCCCCATCGGGGCCCACGAACCTTTTGGATTTTCATCTTTCGGGGTTAGGGTTTTCAATTTTAATTTTGTTAAAAAGGACTTTGGAGCCTCATTGTAACAATCATCTTCTTGTGAATGCGAGTATCCATCACATATCTTTTTAGAGATAAGATGCCACCATTCTAGCAAGTCTTCCACTCTGCATTTTTATAGTCTTTGTAAATTTTCACTCATTAATAGAAAATTGTGTATTATTGTATTTCTCTGTTTATGGAAATATTTATGTGTATTTCATTGTAGTATCTCTGCTTTCATTTTGTTCTAAAAAATAATCTGGATCAGTGGTATCAGACCAGGCTTCTCTTGATCATTTTTTAGTTGATGTGCCATACGAGGTTCGAGTATAGCAAGTTGGATCTCGATCTTGTCTCTCTTGAGGAAAACCACTCTCGCACGCCCAAGAAACCCTGCATGGCGAAAGAAAATAAAAATGACAGAGAAAAAGATTCTATTTATCTGTTGCTTGATCAAGCTCTCACACGACAGAGGGACGAAATGATGGATAATTTTTCCCACATCTTTCAACACTTTCCAATAGCAGTAGACACATCTTCATCAAGCATCCACATTGGATGCACCAATCCTTTCAAGGTACAAGTCAATTTTGATATTCCTATATTTGAAGGTTAGATAGATGGAGATGCCCTAGACAAATGTTTAAATCTCTTAGAAGGTTATTTCTTTGTTCACAATTTTACCGATAGAGAAAAGATCACCTTCGCACTCCTTAAGGCTCTCCCCCATGTCAAACATTTGTTGGAAACTTACTGCGAACAAAGTTCCACAGAGGAGTCTGGAATATATGGGGCCGAGCCCACCTGGGATTTTTTTTTGGATGCGGTAAAGGAACAATTTTACCCAGTTGGCAACTATGGGGACCAGTATATGAGATGGAGCACACTGTGGTAAGAAAGGGGCCAAGCAGTTCAGAATTTCACTAATACCTTCCATACCTTGCGCACCAAGCTGGGTATCCAGGACTCTGAACAAAATTTAGTTCTAAAATACCATGGGTGTCTACACATATACATCCAAACTGAAATGGATTTTCTGGACATTTCATCACTCAGTTCTGCTTATTGATATGTTGTTAAAATCGAGCAGAAGTTTAAGCACTAAAACAAACGGGATTTCAGGTCTGAAAAATCCGCAACAACCAAAGTATGATAAATATGGACCTAACAAACAACCTCCTGAAAACCAATCTAGGCCATAGGAAAATAAGGGTGACGGGAAGACGGAGAAGGACACCGAAAAATGGTGCGATTTCAACAAAATCCCCTTCCACAACACTGATGAATGTCGCTCAAAAAAGTCATTAGTGGTCGATATCAAAGACAAAGAGTTGAACCTTTATTCAGAATTTGATTCAGAAAATACTGACATAAGACAAATCATCGATGTAGACCCCACTGCTATTGTCACGACCACATCAATTCAACTAGAAGAACCAACATATCCTAGAGAGGGGGAGCTCCTTTTTCATTCACAAATGTGGGTGAAGGGGACCCCGCTACGTTTTATTGTTTATAGCATAAGCCAAAAGAAACTCATCTCAACAGAGGTCGTCAAACAGTTGGGATTGTTGACAACACCACACCCGCAACCATACAACATTGGGTGGCTTCGCCAGGGATGAAATCTTTGTGTCAGCCAGCAGTGTCGATTGAAATATGACATCCATCCCTTGGAGGATGAGGTATTATGTGATGTTTCCCCAATGGATGTATGTGATGTTCTCTTGGGCCAACCATATATGTGGAAACACCATGTTGTTTATGAGTCTCGACCCCGTAGTGTCATTGTTTCTCTGGGGGGTCATCTCTATAGAATACCAGAGGTAGTTCTGACTATTGTTCCACCTAAACCGTTTCTCAAGGTAGTATCTCATACTACAAAATTCAGCTTCTTCACAGGCTGTTCAAAAGGTGAACAAAAAAACACCGCAGCCACTGTAGCCTCATTCCAAGAACCTTTTGTCCAACATAAGCAGGTCGAAAAGATTGAAGTAAAGCACAAGGATTATTTCTGCACATATTCATCTCATATAACCCGATTGGTTAAAAATGTCCAACCCTTCCAGCCACAAGTTCGTGACAACCTTCAACAAACCAAGCAATGTGACTTCTCCACCAAGAGAAGTGGCTCACCAAGTTTCAGATTCAACAAACGCTTCCCCCTCTCCCCCAGGAAGTCAACACAATGGAGACCATTGCTTCCTAATGAGGGAGGATTGATCCATGTGGATATCGATGTCCACCCACCTATTCCATGGGCTCGAAAAATAGTTTTCCATCTTGGCAGTTTTTCGACAGTTTTTCGGGTTCCAAACTTTCAGGGCCGTTTTGAGGCCCTAAACGACATTTTTTTGGAATTTGGGGCCCAGGTAATTTTCTATAATAGTTACCTGGGCTAGTTGAAAGTCCTCCTCCTCGGTTATACCTTTCCAATGGTGTATTGAGTGCCCCAAACAGATATTGTATGCAAAATTTACACCCCCGAGAAGTTTATGTATCAACTACCCCCATCGGGGCCCGCAAACCGTTTAGATTTTCATCTTCTGGGGTTAGGGTTTTGAATTTTACTTATATTAAAAAGGCCTTTAGAGCCTCATTGTAACAATCATCTTCTTGCGAATGCGAGTAGTTTTCACATCTCTTCTAAGAGATAAGATGCCACCGGTCTAATGAGTCTTTCACTCTGTATTTTTACAGTCTTTGTACATTTTCACTCATTAATAGAAAATTGTGTATTACTGTATTTCTCTGTTTCTAAAAATATTTACGTGTATTTCATTGTAGTATATTTTCTTTCATTTCGTTCTAAAAAATAATTTGGATCAGTGGTATCAGAGAACACTTCTCTTGATAGTTTTTCAGTGGATGTCCCCAACGAGGTATGACTATAGCAAGTTGGGTCTCGAGCTTGTTTCTCTTGAGGAAAATCTCTCTCACACACCCAAGAAACCCTCCATGGCGGAAGAAAAGAAAAAACAATGGATAATAATATTATATTAATATGTTGCTTGAGAAATCTCTCATGTGACAAAGGGAGGAAATGATGGAGAATTTTTCCCACATCCTTCAACGCTTGCAAATAGCAACAGACACATCTTCATTAAGTGACCACATTGGATAGAAATCTCCTTTCAAGGTAAAAGTCAATTTTTATATTCCTATATTTGAAGGTTAGATAGATGCATATTCCCTAGACAAATGGTTAAATATGTTAGAATGTTATTTCTTTGTTCACAAGTTTTTCCGACAGAGAAAAGATCACCTTCGCGCTCCTTAAGGTTCTCCCCCATGTCAAAAATTGGTGGGAAACTTACTGTGAGAAAATTTCCACAGAGGAGTCTGGAATATATGGGGTTGAGCTCACTTGGGATTTTTTTTTGGATGTTGTAAAGGAACAATATCACCCTCTTGAAAACTATGAGGACTAGTATATGAGATGGACCACACTGTAGTAAGAAATGGGCCTAGTAGTTCCAGAGTTCACTAATACCTTCCATACCTTGTGCACCAACTTGGGTATCAAGGACTCCAAACAACATTTGGTTCTAAAATATCGCGGGGCTCTACATAGATACATCCAAACTGAAATGGATTTTTTGGAAATCTCATCACTCGGTTCTCCTTATTGATATGTTGTTAAAATTGAGTGGAAGTTTAAGCACCGGAAAAAACCAGAGTTTGGTTTTGCAAATCCACAACAACCAAAGTATGATAAATATGGCCCTAACAAACAACCTCCTAAAAACCAGTCTAAGCCACAGGAAGACAATAGTCACTAGAAGACGAAGAAGGACACCGGAAAATGGGGCGATTTCCATAAAATCCCCTGGCACAACATCGATGAATGTCGCTCAAAATAGTCATTGGTGGCCGAGATCAAAGACAAAGAGTCAAACCCTGATTCATAATCTGATTTAGAAAATATTGAAATAAGACTGATCATCGACATAGACCCCACTACAATTATCATGATCGCATCAATTCAACCAGAAGACCCAATAGATCCTGAAGAGGGGGGCTGCCTTTTTCATTCACAGATATGGGTGAAGGGGACCCCACTGCATTTTATTGTTGATAGAGGAATCTAGAATAACCTCATCTCAATAGAGGTCATTAAACAGTTGGGATTGTGGACAACGCCATACCCGCAACCATACAACATCAGGTGGCTTCGTCAGGGACAAGATATTTGTGTCAGCCAGCAGTGTCGATGGTCATAAAACATCCATCCCTTCGAGGACAAGGTATTATGTGATGTTTCCCCACTGTTTTTTTGTGATTTTCTCTTGGGCCAACCATATATGTGAAAATTAAATGCTTTTTATGAGTCTTGACCCCGCAGTGTCATTGTTTCTCTGGGGGGTCATCTCTACATAATACCAGAGGTATTTATGACTATTGTTCCACCTAAACAGTGACACAAGGTAATATATCATACTAAAAAATTCATCTTCTTCACAGTCTGTTCAAAAGCTTAACAAAAGAACCTTGCAATCACTATAGCCTCAGTCCAAGAACCTTTTGTCCAACAGAAGCAGGTCAAAAATATTGAAGTAAAGGGCCAGGATTATTTCTGCACACAGTCATCTCATGTAACCAAACTGGTTAAAAAGGTACAACCCTTCCAGGCACAAGTTTTTGACAACCTTCCACAAACCAAGCAGTGTGACTTCTCCAGCAAGGCAAGCAACTCACGAAGATTCAGATTCAAAAAACGCTTCCCCCTCTCCCCCGAGAGCTCAACGCAATGGAGAAAATTTTTTCCTAAGGAGGGAGGATCGATCCAGGTGGCTATCAGTGACCACCCAACTATTCCATGGGCTTGAAAAACAATTTTCCATCTTGGCATTTTTTTGGTAGTTTTTCAAGTTCCAAACTTCCGAGGCCGTTTTGAGGCCCTAAACGATGTTTTTGGGGATTTGGGTCCTAGGTGTTTGATAGAGGCATTGACCTAGGCCAATCAAAATTAATTCTTCTTGTTTATACCTTTCCAACAATGTATCTATCGCCCCAAATGGAGATCGTATGCAAAATTTACGCCCCTAGGAAGTTGACGTATCAACTACCCTCATCGGGGCCCACAAACCTTTTGGCTTTTCATCTTCCAGGGTTAGGATTTTGGATTTTACTTATGTTAAAAAGGCCTTTGGAACCTCATTATAACAATCATATTCTTGCGAATGTGAGTAGCCATCACATATCTTCTCAGAGATAAGCTTCCACCATTCTAACGAGTCTTTCACTCTGTATTTTTCCAGTCTTTGTACATTTTAGCTCATTAATAGAAAATTGTGCATTACTGTATTTCTCTATTTCTGGAAATATTTATATGTATTTCATTGTAGTATATCTGCTTTCATTTCGTTCTAAAAAATAATCTGGATCAGTGGTATCAGAGAAGGCTTTTCTTGATCATTTTTCAGTGGATGTCCCCGACGAGGTCCGATTATAGCAAGTTGGGTCTTGAGCTTGTCTCTCTTGAGGAAAACCACTCTCGCACGCACAAGAAACCCTCCATGGCGGAAGAAAATAAAAAGGATGGAGTAAAAGATTCTATTAATCTGTTTCTTGAGCAAGCTCTCACGCGACAGAGGGACGAAATGATGGATAATTTTGCCCACATCCTTCAATGCTTGCCAATAGTAGAAGGCACATCTTAATCAAGCGACCACGTTGGAGGCACCTCTTCTTTCAAGGTACAAGTCAATTTTGATATTCCTATATTTGAGGGTCATATAGATGCATATGCCCTAGACAAATGGTTAAATCTGTTAGAAGGTTATTTCTCTGTTCACAATTTTTCGAACAGAGAAAAGATCACCTTCGCACTACTTCAGGATCTCCCCCATGTCAAAAATTGGTGGGAAACTTACTGCGAGCAAAGTTTCACAGAGGAGTCTTAAATATATTGTAGGAAAATCTCCCTGTAGACAGGTAGATCTCCTCTTGAGAGCTAGACTCTTAACTCTTAATATAGAAGATGTTTAACATGGACACTAAATTCCTTTTAGATCTAGATAAACTAATGTGTGAGGAGGAAGGAGAAAAGAAGTACCTTTTTACCGGTGTTTTTCCCTGCACAGTCCAAGTTGAACTCCAATCTTAAACTCTTCGATAAGACCTATAGACAAACAAAAGTACAAACAACTTCCTACTCTACTGAGATTAGCTTGAAATAGATCTACCGATTAGAGACAAATTCATGTGAGATCAAACTATATGGGGCCAAGCGAACCTAGTATTTTTTTGTGGATGAGGTAAAGGAACAATATTACCCTGTTGGGAACTACGAGGACCAGTATATGAGATGGACCACACTACGACAAGAAAGGGACCAATTAGTTCCAGAGTTCACCAATACCTTCCATACCTTGCACACCAAGGTGGGTATTAAGGACTCTAAGCGACATTCGGTTCTAAAATATCATGGGGCTCTACATAGATACATATAAACTGAAATGTATTTTCTGTACATCTCATCACTTGGTTCTTCTTATTGATATGTTGTTAAAATCTAGCAGAATTTTAAGCACTAGAACAAATGGGAATTCGGGTCTGCAAATCTGCAACAACTAAAGTATGATAAAGATGACCCTAACAAACAACCTCTTGAAAAGCAGTCTAAGCCATAGGAAAATAAGGTTCACAAGAAGATGAATAAGGACACCAAAAAATGGTGCAATTTCCACAAATTCCCCTGGAACAACACCGATGAATGTCCCTCAAAACATTAATTGGTGGCCAAGATCAAAGACAAAGAGTCAAACCCTGATTCAGAAAATAGTGAAAAAAGACTTATCATCGACGCAGACACCACTCTTATTGTCGCGACCACAACAATTCAACCATAAGAACCAGTAGATCCTAAAGATGGAGAGAACCTTTTTCATTCACAGATGTGGGTGAATGGGACTCCGCTTCATTTTATTCTTGATAGTGGAGTCCATAAGAACCTCATCTCAACATAGGTCGTCAAATAGTTGAGATTGTCAACAACACCACACCTGTAGCCATAAAACATTAGGTAGCTTCACCAGGAACAAGATCTTTGTGTTAGCCAACAGTTATGATTGTCAAATGACATCCAACCCTTCAATGATGAGGTATTATGTGAAGTTTCCCCACTGTATGTCTATGATGTTCTCTTGGGCCAGCCATAATGTGGAAACACCATGTTGTTTATGAGTCTCGACCCCGCAGTGTCATTGTTTCTCTGGGGGGTCATCTCTAGAGAATACCAGAGGTATTTTCAACTATTGTTCCACCTAAAAAGTGTTTCAAGGTAGTATCTCATACTACAAAATTCAGATTCTTCACAGTCTGTTCAAAAGGTGAACAAAATAACATTGCAACCACTGCAGCCTCAGTCCAAGAACCTTTTGTCCGATAGAAGAAGGTTGAAAATATTGAAGTAAATTGTAAGGATTATTTTTGTATACAGTCATCTCATGTAACCATACTGGTTAAAAAGGTCCAACCCTTCTAGCCACAGGTTCGTGACATCCTTCCACAAACAAAGCAACATGATGTTTCCAGCAAGGCAAGTAGCTCACTAAGATTCAGATTCAACAAACGCTTCTCCCTCTCCCACATGAACTCAACGCAATGGAGACCATTTATTCCTAATGAGGGAGGATTTATCCAGGTGGATATCGGTGGCCACCCACCTAATCCATGGGCTCAAAAAATATTTTTCCATCTTGGTAGTTTTTCGGAAGTTTTTCGGATTCCAAACTTCTGGGGTCGTTTTGAGCCCCTAAACAACATTTTTTGGCGATTTTGGGCATAGGTGACTACTAAAGTGACTTACCTGGGCCATTCTAAATTTGTTCTTCTTGGTTATACCTTTCCAATGGTGTATCGAGTGCCCCAAACATAGATCGTATGAAAAATTTATGCCCCTGGGAAGTTGACATATCAGCTAACCCCATCAGGGACCACAAACCTTTTGGATTTTCATCTTCCAGGGTTAGGGTTTTGGATTTTAGTTATTTAAAAAGGGATTTGGAGCATCATTGTAACAATCATATTCTTGCAAATGCAAGTATCCATCACATCTCTTCTCAGAGATAAGTTGCCACCATTCTAACGAGTCTTTCACTCTGTATTTTTACAGTCTTTGTACATTTTCACTCATTAATAGAAAATTGTGTATTACTGTATTTCTCTATTTCTGGAAATATTTATGTGGATTTCATTGTAGTATCTCTTCTTTCATTTTTTTCTCAAAAATAATATGGATCAGTGGTAACTGGACCAGTTAAAATTCATTCTTCTCGGTTAGACCTTTCCAACGGTGTATCGAGAAGAACGACTTTCAACAAGCCCAAGTTAGTGCATTCGACAGTCACCTGTGCCCAAAATCCCCAAAAAATGTCATTTAGGGCCTCAAAACGACCCCAGAAGTTTGGAGTTGGAAAAACTATTGAAACAATGCCAAGATGGAAAACTATTTTTTGAGCCCATGGAATAGGTGGGTGGCCACCGATATCCACCTGGATCAGAAGTTCTCTAACAGGTTTAAAATCTTTGTTCGAAAATCAACCAGAAAAACATTCAATATTAATATCCATGTCCCATATGTTTGAGAGACCCATCTAACCTTCACACTACTGCAAAATTTTCTATGAGTATCAAACCTTGGACATAGTCAGTCAACATTTTTGTGCTTGTAAATATAGGTGGCCCTACCAAAATGAGTTGTGGCAAGAATAATTTAAGTCAATAGAGAAGCCACATATTTTGATGAAGTGGCATTTAGAATGGAATGTAATATCCAGGGAAAGAATGAAAAGAAGAGGGAATGAGTGAAAAGAGAAAGAGAGATAAGAAAATGAAGTAGAAGAGAGAGAAGATGTAGCATCAATAGCTAAAATAGATAAAGAAAGGATTGAGGAAGAAGAAAGAATCATTGAAGATTCAGAATGAAGAATAAGAAAGAGAGAAAAAGGAGGATGATCAGAAGAAAAGTGAAGAGGAGGCTAGTGGCTCAAGACCTATAGACATTGGACCTTTGGAGAATTCATAAAACAAAATAGGATCTATCATTACATGTTAGCATTTCCCCCAGGAGAACTTGGATTGGTATAATTTACCCCTTCCATGTCCGATAGAGTAGAAACCCTTCATTCTTTTAGTTTTGATAAAAAAAATGGGAGAACATTAAAAAATTATCATAAGAAGCATAAGCTACTAGGATTTATTGAACTCATTTTTACAAAAGAGACACCTTTGATCACTGACATTATAAGTGATCTAGTTTCTACAACATATGTAAGTGTCATATTTTCTCAATATTCAAATTTCAACATTAGGAATATGGGTAGGAAGATATAAGAATAAAAGATGAAGATAGAAAACATAGAGCATGAGGTAGTGCATTACAAAGGTGACATGACCAGCTCAAAAAAGTTCAAATCTTGTGCCTTGAAGGTACAAGATGAACTCATCACGGTATAAAAATAGATATATTCCTATATCAAAGAGTTCCAAGATATTTCTACCCAATTCATTGCATACTTAGAGAATGCCAAGACAATAAGGTAGTGTTATATGGACTGCAACACATCACGAATGAGTTGAAGAAATGGAAAGATGAGGAAAATGGTCATCTACAAGACTTACCAAGGATGACAGAGAAAGAAAATTCATTAAATTATGCAGCAAATTTCCAAACAATAATTACAAATTTGGAGCAAGACATTGTGGTCTTAATAAATAATTGCAAACACTTGTAACTTGCTATAGAAATTTTATTGAGAGATGGCACCTACCACCACTAGGAGACATGGGTGCACATAGGCCCATGGAAAAAAATTAGAGTGAATCAGAAGACAACATAAATAACAAAGGAATCATAATTAGAATGACACCTAGCATAACCAAAGAAATTATAAAAGAATACATCACTAGTCCTTCCAAGTAAAAAAAATTCATTAATTCTTTCCTAAATACTTTAAAAACAGAGATGGGTCCCATGCTTAGGGAATTGATATCTTATGAAGTTTTCTTTGAGAAACTACTCTTTAGATATATCTTAGAACTTTCATATCAACATGAAGTATGGGCTACCCATATTCAAGACAAGGCACATGGTCGATTATGACCATATTGTAAACATCATATATTTTAACATTATCATAGGAAAGAATAAAAAAGGAAGCTCAAATTTTATAACTTCGTAAAGGAAGCCAAGAAGATACAAGAAGTAATTATATAGGATGAATGTGTTATACACCCATTGATTTGTTGTAAAAACGGATTCACTAATAGTAAATTGGTAATCATTTTGAGAGTTATAATGAGAAGAATACCTTAGGGATGGTTTTTAAGAGGGGCATTGATGTTGTATTGGAAATAATGAGAAATTTTTATAGTGTTTATGTTATCACTAATACCATTTTATTGTTGCCTATGCTGCCATGAATTTTATGGTTCTTATTTTGTTCCACTCATATGATATGTTTAAGTTTGAGTTGGTATATATGAGATTGTGAATAGTAATGTCTAACATACTTATGTATATATTCATCTCTATTCATGCTTACATATTTCTATATTTATTAAATATATTTATATTTCAAAATATTCACATGAATACATAAATATCTTGTACCTACTTGTTAAAATATGTTCTTATCTAGGATAAGTTAGATAAGGTGGCCTCTTGCATATAGGATAATATTGTTATCACCATTTATTCACACACCTAGCCCAAAAATATAATTCTTATTGATATACACCATCATAGTCTTATGTATCCCTTTCCATACATACTTTCACACCATTATCCCCTTGCATAACTTAGGATAACCCTTTTTTTCTAAGTTATTTCACACTTTTGCACCAATATTCCCTTGCATAACTTAGGAAAACCTCTTTTTCCTAATTTATTTCACTTAATTAACCCATAATCCACTTTTGTGCATTTCCCCCTCTTTACTTTATTCAAATTAAAGGGAAAATTCAAATTAGTGGTTAAAATTGATTTGGTCGAATATAATATTTTATTATTTTGACCATATCAAGGATAACCGCTACTTTCCCTAAAAAGTAAAGAGAGTAATACCGGTTTCCATATGATTTTCCATGAGAGTACTAGGATGTTGTTGAAATTTCCACTCATCTTTTAGCTTCATGTCACCATTGTTATTTTCATCAAAGAGGAGAATCTAGCCAATGCTACCATACATCCAGGAAAGAAAGAACCTTGCCACAAAGAGGCCCTTGGGAGACATTTGTCTTCATAGGTTTATTCACAGGTGTTGTTTATATTATTCTTTCCATTGGGTATAGATATTGATCACATTCTTTAGCTATTTCTAGTACATTTTACAGCTAGTATGTATTTTGTTTTATTTATGTTGTGGTAGATTTAGATCTGAAGGAATGTGTATCCATTACTTAAAGTAATTATTTTTCTTTTACCTACTTTGTATTTTATTTAGAACAACCACTAGAGATGAATATTTTCTCACCCTTGGTGCAGATCTACTCACCTTCATTGCAGATTTGCTACAATAGAATGCATACTCCACTTGGGATATGAGTTTTACTCATTATACTTGGTTGTGGTTGTGTGGTAAACATCTTTTCGTCTAATTTGTGTAGGGATTTATCTAGTTGTTTTTTGTATTTTTACCTTCCTGTAGATTTTTATTCGTGTTTGTAAATTATAGGTGTCAGATAACCACTCAATAAATCCTTGGAGCAACATCCACAATTGTTCCCAACAAAAACAAAATGAACAAACTTTTTTCCCCTATTTCTAAATTGGTCAACCCACAATTTTTCCATTTATATGCCACTTCCAAACACAAAAAAGAGGGACTTTTCTGCCGCTTCTCAACATAGATTTTCCCATTTTTCTTCCACTGCTCAATGCAAGCACTGGGAATTTTTTTGCCACTTCCCAACGTGGATTTTAGGTACTTCTCCACCACTGGTTAAGGAAGGAATCAAACATTTTTCCATCAATGCTAAACACATTTTTTTAGGTTTTTTATGCACTAACCAATGGGTGAGTGCATGAAGTTTCTGGACGAAAAAGTGGCAAGGGGGTTAGCAGGAACGCACACTCGCAAGAATGTGTGCACGTTCTAATAAACACACACACATTCCTAATCCTATAGGTTTGGCAAGGCCTGAACCTGAAGAAATCTTTTGACGTAGGTTCAACATAGGAACATGCACACACTCCTAATAATGCATGCACATGTTCCTGTTGTGCCCATTTTTAAAGGACCACGTGCACTTTTTGTGCTCATTTTCACACCGTGCCTCATGACTTTCCTACATTGAGCAAGAAAAGAGGGAAATTAAATAAGGAGAAAACCCATGATCTTTCCATCGTGTCCATCATAAGAAATGTATGGCTTATTTTTTTGTCATTTCCTTTCTTGGATTTGCAAAAATACAAAATAATTAGTCATAGGTTATGTATCTAAATATCAATGGCACTGAAAACTTATTAGCAAGGTTCATGATCCCTATTATTTTTAAGAATGAAATGAAGGAGGAGATATAACATAAAAATATACATAGATATTGCAAGAGTTCCATTGATATAATAGAGATATATCAGATATATAACAAGAGGAACAAATATACATTAATACACAATTTCTATTAATGATAGAAATGTACAAAACTGTAGAAATACAGAGTGAAAGAATCGCTAGAATGGTGGCGTCTTATCTCTGAGAAGAGATGTGATGGCTACTCACATTCACAAAAAGATGATTATTACCATGAGGCTCTGAATGCCTTTTTAACATAGATAAAAACTTAAACCCTAACCCTGGAAGATGAAAAGCCAATAGTTTTGTGGACCTTGTTTTGGGTAGTTTGGTGTATCAACTTCTCGGGGGAATAACTTTGGCATACAATCTCCATTTGGGGCACATGATAGCCCATTGGAAATCTATTGGAAAGGAGCTTCATTTTGGGGGCTCAATCAAATCCTTTGGATAGTATTGAGGTGCCCGATTGTGAAAAATCATCGTTTAGGACCTCAAAATGGCCCCATAAGTTTAGGAACCGAAAAAATGCTAAAATTAGTAAGTTTCCAACAAACTATTTTGAGCCAGTTGGAATAGGTGGGTGGCCATTGATATCCACTTGGATCAGTTCACTACATATAATTAATACTTGAATTCAAATCTCTCAACAATTCACAAATCTTGTATAGGTTTTTTTCAAGTTCACTGTAAAGATAACTGATAGTTTTTCTTTGCTTTACAAAAAATTGTGTTAATAATTTTGTTGGGATAAAATGACATTTTTGTTTGTAATACCTTAGTCATAAGTACACTTATTAAATTTTAGCATATATTTTAGAATGGAACCCAGAGATAATGTAAACTACCCACCAGTAGACCAAGGAGAGAAAAAATCCAACCCACCACAACCACCCATTATAAAAAATGAAATTGATGAGGGGTTGGATACATTAAGAAAAAAAGTATATCAGTTAAGGGGTATAAGAGAACCAAGAAGAGTGTCCTTGGTTACTTCTTTGGATGTCATTGTGAGGTACATCGAAAGTTCCCAAGGGGAATTGATTTCTATTTCTAACTATAGGGAAAGAATATTTGAGGACTACAACACAAGATTGGATAGAAACCAAGTCATAGACTTGGGTATTTCAAAACTACAACCATTGTCTATTTTTAGGGATCCTTGAAATTCAAAAGAAGTACCTATGAACAAAAAAAATCATTTGTATTGAATGGTGTATCCATCCTTATATTATTCCAAACTGGATGGATAGGTCGTATATGGTATTTGATAAACCTCCCTGCAATAATAGGGAGGTTCCCTTATATTTTTTGAGAAAATTATGGGCTGAATTGTTTTTTGGTTTGCATGTCAACTACTTTGACATGAGTGAGTTACATGGGTGGTTCATGGGTCCGCACAAGACCGAGAGTCTGTCAGGAATGATACCATGTTAGATCCCTGTCCCCCCAAGTAAAGGATTGACCCCTTGCCCAACATCCTCCTGTTGCAAAGAGTTTGCAATAGGTACAACGAACTATTTCATCATTGACCCAGAGCCTAGTGCAACATTGAAACTTTGTTGGACTCTCTCGAAAGGAGGTGCCTACCGATGGCATCGATAGAGAGGTCAGAGCTTCACCTTGCATAGTATATTTTATTGAGGAGATGCAACATGGGGATAACAATCATCCATGTGAACCTCACAGATGCTCGAGCTGCGGGAACACCTATTATGGGCCTATGGAGGCTAGTGGAAAACATAGATTCATGGAAGAGTTTAGTATCTTAACCATTACTATGTTATTCATCGTTATATATTTATTTTGTATTTAGTGTATTTATATCAAGATTTTATTATATGTTGTTTTTCAGTTATTATGTTCATTTAGGAGACCCTCTATGCCCATGGATGCATCAATGCATATCTCCACCACTGATGCAACAATAGAGGAATCCATCTCATTGGGTGTAACCCATACATAGGTATGTGTCACATTTGATAAATTCACCATATTCATTTCTTTATTTTATGGCATCCTCAAATTTTTAGTGTTCTTGTGTTTCTATAGGATGTGGGACCAAGCAATGTCGGGGAATTTCCATCTAGGATGGACAAACCACCTGCATCACATGTATCATGTGTAGAGTTAAATATCATTTAAATCTCAAGTTTGTTGTCTTTATGTTTTTAAATTTTACTATTTGGTACTAATAGTTCAATATTATTAATATGTATGTAGGTTGTAGACCTATTCACTAGTTATAGTACTCTTGCATTCCCTAGGCACCTAGAATCTTCTTATGGGTTAGCTTACTCTAGGCCAAGGGAGTTGTCATCACTTGTATAGCTTGTGGGGTTCCATCCCTACCCACCCCCAACATCTCTCGTATTCCATAAATCATTAGTGGATTCACCTACAGTTCACCCATATACAGAACCTCTTCCATCACATCCATCCACAATGGATACACCCATATGCCAACCACCCCCACCACCATTTCCATTGGCCCCATTGATTGAGCTTACCTTAGAGTAGTTTGTATATCTGAGGACTCCACCTGCCATTGAATCTCCATCGAGGCCCGAGATATTCGTGGTGAGATAATGCATTGATGATAATTTTTTGTGTATCATGAATTTTATTTTATGCATATTTGTTTACTTTTCTTAATTTTATCCTTGTAACTAAGGCAGGGTGGCATCATTGAGAGATTGGGCTCTTGAAGGAGGGTAACACCCTCACAATTTTCAGTAGCATATGTGGTGACTTCTCTTAGGTTGAATTACAAAGTATCATTTTGTATGTATTTTAATTCATTGAGGAAAAAAACTTATAACAATGTTTTTTATTTGTGTAATCTCCAAAGCGATGAAGTATGCCTAGGCCCAGAACCACTCAAGGTGTTTTCTTAAGAAAGAGAATAAAAATAGATTTTCAATATGCTCCTGAGGGTGGCAAGGATGCACTGGTAAATGATTGACCAATACTGTCATTTTGTATATAGGCTACCATATGGTTGTTCTCCATGTTAGGGCACTTGCTTCCATTTTGTATATTGGGAACGAGGTTCGATTTTGTAAAAAAATGTACAATTTAGACGATGTTGAATATATATATATATATATTTCATGTCATTTTTTTATGAATCTCATTGTTTTTGCATTTTATGTTGATGAACGTATGGATTTCAAATTGTTTGAATTTCAAAGTGTATGAATTTTATGTGTGTGAATGTATGATTTTTTTCTAAAAGTGATTATAAATACTTGTGTTACGCATTAACAAATATATTATGGTGGAAAATATTGCTAAGTGATAAATCCATAAGCAGTTAAGGGTTCTCATTACCTAAATTTGAAAAAAGGCTGAAGTCCCATCCTAGTTAAGACTCCAAGAACCAATAATAACAACCATGTAGGATAACATAATCACAATAGGTATAAGACATTTAAAACCTAAAAATACTCTATCCAAAATGATTTCACAATAAAGAATCACATCAAATGAAAACTGACCTCAAATTATTCATTAATCTTGCCAAAATGTTGTGCAATGTATCCCAAGAAAATCTCCAACATATAACACTATTTAAGTGCTTTATATGATGAAATGGTAATTTTTGTAAATGTTACTTTTTGTAAATTCCAGCTCAAACATCATCACCAATCGCATTGATTGGTCGAATATTAGGGATATAAATGGAGAACTCTTAAAGGGTGTGAAATATATAATTAAATCTATAACCTGGAGCTATGTAGAACTCCTAAGTAACAATGGCTAACACATTTGATAGTGTTGATTTAGACTAGTCAATATTTGATGAGTGGAAAGAGAAGGGAAAGGTATTTGTCTCTTAGTGAGTTGAGATTGATATGGGTAGGGAATTCATTTCCTCCAACATCAATAAATTTAAACTAATTTCCAATGCATTGTTCACACTTGGGTGGAATGTTTGGACGCTGATGGTCGATGGACAAGGCAAAAAATCACTCAATGTTGATGAATGAAACTTGATTCCACATTAAAGTACCACTTTCAAGGAAATTATCATATACAGAATAGGATGCCTCAAAATTAATAAAACATCATCATCATCATCATATATATATAATTGACTTATTAAAAATATATATTGCAAACTTGTAAGCCAACAAACTTATAAGCTCAAGTCCATGAATCATAAATATATTAATTTTCAAACTTTACGATCGGTAGGGACAATTATTGATCTTACTGGTTAAACTCAAGTTCATGAACCATAAATATATTAACTTTCTATATATAGTATTGGTTACTTGACTTAAAGACCCCAAAACTAGTAAAATTTAACAAAACATTTAATTAGTAGTATACACTAAAGAAATTTTGAGGAAACAAATCTAACCTACCTAAATGGTGTTGGAAACCATACTAAAAGAAAGAAATACCACACATATGGGTAGTGCATGAAGCTCGAAAGTTCCACATTTCAATTTGAATGTTTAAACAAATCACATAACTATGATCATCATAAACATATAACAATAAAAACAATATCCTTCAATGCATAAATAGGTCCAAATGTATACATAGAAAATCAATGTTTCATTCTAACTAAACCCAACAAATACTAAGCAATGAATTGCTAAGATAATTAAAAATCAGAGTTCCAACCTTCTAAGGCCAAAATATAGGTTGTTACATTTGCAAATCCCTAGAGCACCACTATGATCTAAAATATATTAATCCCTCCTTGCATGTCTTGTCATGTAGCTTCCCATTTTAACCTATACAACAATAAACATAACTTCCCATAACATTATGCAAGGAAAAATTCAAATCAAAATGTGGAATGCAATGAGACAAGAATAAAAAAAAAAGAAACCTTTATCATCCCAAGAAATTAAAAAAAAAAAATCTAGGGACATATGACTTAACCTTATATCACAAATTTACTTTCCATCCAATGAAGTGTTTATGACATTTTAAGTCCAGGTGAAAAAAAATTCATGCCTTTCCAAGCCATGCCATTCCTTTCATTTCCTTAAGTTTCCATTCCACATCGTTCCTTGCCATTCCAAGCCATGGCATGCCTTGTCATGCCATGCCATTGCATGCCTTTCATTTCCATGAAATGCCTTAACTTGACATTCCTTGCCATGCCTTGCCATGACATGCCTTGACATGTCATGGCATGCCATTCCATGACATGCCATGCCTTACCTTGCCATTCCTTGCCTTTCCTTTCCTTTCCATGCCATGTTATGTCATGCCTTTCCTTTCCACGTCATGTCTTTCCATTACATCCTTGCCTTTCCATTCCATTCCTTTCCATGTCATTCCATGGAATGCCTTTCCTTTATATGACATTCCATGCCATTCCTCATAAAGTGATTCCATGACATGCCTTTCCGTACCATGACATGCCATTTCATGCCATGCCATGGAATTCCATGCCATGCCATACCTTTCCATGGAATTCCATGGTTTTTCTTGCCATGTCATGCCTTTCCTTTCCATGTCATGTGTTTCCATGCCTTGTCTTATCTTGCCTTTCCTTACCATGACATGCCAAGACTTTCCTTTCCATGGCATGTCCCGTCATGCCATTCCATGGCATGTCNTGTATTTTTACAGTCTTTGTACATTTTCACTCATTAATAGAAAATTGTGTATTACTGTATTTCTCTATTTCTGGAAATATTTATGTGGATTTCATTGTAGTATCTCTTCTTTCATTTTTTTCTCAAAAATAATATGGATCAGTGGTAACTGGACCAGTTAAAATTCATTCTTCTCGGTTAGACCTTTCCAACGGTGTATCGAGAAGAACGACTTTCAACAAGCCCAAGTTAGTGCATTCGACAGTCACCTGTGCCCAAAATCCCCAAAAAATGTCATTTAGGGCCTCAAAACGACCCCAGAAGTTTGGAGTTGGAAAAACTATTGAAACAATGCCAAGATGGAAAACTATTTTTTGAGCCCATGGAATAGGTGGGTGGCCACCGATATCCACCTGGATCAGAAGTTCTCTAACAGGTTTAAAATCTTTGTTCGAAAATCAACCAGAAAAACATTCAATATTAATATCCATGTCCCATATGTTTGAGAGACCCATCTAACCTTCACACTACTGCAAAATTTTCTATGAGTATCAAACCTTGGACATAGTCAGTCAACATTTTTGTGCTTGTAAATATAGGTGGCCCTACCAAAATGAGTTGTGGCAAGAATAATTTAAGTCAATAGAGAAGCCACATATTTTGATGAAGTGGCATTTAGAATGGAATGTAATATCCAGGGAAAGAATGAAAAGAAGAGGGAATGAGTGAAAAGAGAAAGAGAGATAAGAAAATGAAGTAGAAGAGAGAGAAGATGTAGCATCAATAGCTAAAATAGATAAAGAAAGGATTGAGGAAGAAGAAAGAATCATTGAAGATTCAGAATGAAGAATAAGAAAGAGAGAAAAAGGAGGATGATCAGAAGAAAAGTGAAGAGGAGGCTAGTGGCTCAAGACCTATAGACATTGGACCTTTGGAGAATTCATAAAACAAAATAGGATCTATCATTACATGTTAGCATTTCCCCCAGGAGAACTTGGATTGGTATAATTTACCCCTTCCATGTCCGATAGAGTAGAAACCCTTCATTCTTTTAGTTTTGATAAAAAAAATGGGAGAACATTAAAAAATTATCATAAGAAGCATAAGCTACTAGGATTTATTGAACTCATTTTTACAAAAGAGACACCTTTGATCACTGACATTATAAGTGATCTAGTTTCTACAACATATGTAAGTGTCATATTTTCTCAATATTCAAATTTCAACATTAGGAATATGGGTAGGAAGATATAAGAATAAAAGATGAAGATAGAAAACATAGAGCATGAGGTAGTGCATTACAAAGGTGACATGACCAGCTCAAAAAAGTTCAAATCTTGTGCCTTGAAGGTACAAGATGAACTCATCACGGTATAAAAATAGATATATTCCTATATCAAAGAGTTCCAAGATATTTCTACCCAATTCATTGCATACTTAGAGAATGCCAAGACAATAAGGTAGTGTTATATGGACTGCAACACATCACGAATGAGTTGAAGAAATGGAAAGATGAGGAAAATGGTCATCTACAAGACTTACCAAGGATGACAGAGAAAGAAAATTCATTAAATTATGCAGCAAATTTCCAAACAATAATTACAAATTTGGAGCAAGACATTGTGGTCTTAATAAATAATTGCAAACACTTGTAACTTGCTATAGAAATTTTATTGAGAGATGGCACCTACCACCACTAGGAGACATGGGTGCACATAGGCCCATGGAAAAAAATTAGAGTGAATCAGAAGACAACATAAATAACAAAGGAATCATAATTAGAATGACACCTAGCATAACCAAAGAAATTATAAAAGAATACATCACTAGTCCTTCCAAGTAAAAAAAATTCATTAATTCTTTCCTAAATACTTTAAAAACAGAGATGGGTCCCATGCTTAGGGAATTGATATCTTATGAAGTTTTCTTTGAGAAACTACTCTTTAGATATATCTTAGAACTTTCATATCAACATGAAGTATGGGCTACCCATATTCAAGACAAGGCACATGGTCGATTATGACCATATTGTAAACATCATATATTTTAACATTATCATAGGAAAGAATAAAAAAGGAAGCTCAAATTTTATAACTTCGTAAAGGAAGCCAAGAAGATACAAGAAGTAATTATATAGGATGAATGTGTTATACACCCATTGATTTGTTGTAAAAACGGATTCACTAATAGTAAATTGGTAATCATTTTGAGAGTTATAATGAGAAGAATACCTTAGGGATGGTTTTTAAGAGGGGCATTGATGTTGTATTGGAAATAATGAGAAATTTTTATAGTGTTTATGTTATCACTAATACCATTTTATTGTTGCCTATGCTGCCATGAATTTTATGGTTCTTATTTTGTTCCACTCATATGATATGTTTAAGTTTGAGTTGGTATATATGAGATTGTGAATAGTAATGTCTAACATACTTATGTATATATTCATCTCTATTCATGCTTACATATTTCTATATTTATTAAATATATTTATATTTCAAAATATTCACATGAATACATAAATATCTTGTACCTACTTGTTAAAATATGTTCTTATCTAGGATAAGTTAGATAAGGTGGCCTCTTGCATATAGGATAATATTGTTATCACCATTTATTCACACACCTAGCCCAAAAATATAATTCTTATTGATATACACCATCATAGTCTTATGTATCCCTTTCCATACATACTTTCACACCATTATCCCCTTGCATAACTTAGGATAACCCTTTTTTTCTAAGTTATTTCACACTTTTGCACCAATATTCCCTTGCATAACTTAGGAAAACCTCTTTTTCCTAATTTATTTCACTTAATTAACCCATAATCCACTTTTGTGCATTTCCCCCTCTTTACTTTATTCAAATTAAAGGGAAAATTCAAATTAGTGGTTAAAATTGATTTGGTCGAATATAATATTTTATTATTTTGACCATATCAAGGATAACCGCTACTTTCCCTAAAAAGTAAAGAGAGTAATACCGGTTTCCATATGATTTTCCATGAGAGTACTAGGATGTTGTTGAAATTTCCACTCATCTTTTAGCTTCATGTCACCATTGTTATTTTCATCAAAGAGGAGAATCTAGCCAATGCTACCATACATCCAGGAAAGAAAGAACCTTGCCACAAAGAGGCCCTTGGGAGACATTTGTCTTCATAGGTTTATTCACAGGTGTTGTTTATATTATTCTTTCCATTGGGTATAGATATTGATCACATTCTTTAGCTATTTCTAGTACATTTTACAGCTAGTATGTATTTTGTTTTATTTATGTTGTGGTAGATTTAGATCTGAAGGAATGTGTATCCATTACTTAAAGTAATTATTTTTCTTTTACCTACTTTGTATTTTATTTAGAACAACCACTAGAGATGAATATTTTCTCACCCTTGGTGCAGATCTACTCACCTTCATTGCAGATTTGCTACAATAGAATGCATACTCCACTTGGGATATGAGTTTTACTCATTATACTTGGTTGTGGTTGTGTGGTAAACATCTTTTCGTCTAATTTGTGTAGGGATTTATCTAGTTGTTTTTTGTATTTTTACCTTCCTGTAGATTTTTATTCGTGTTTGTAAATTATAGGTGTCAGATAACCACTCAATAAATCCTTGGAGCAACATCCACAATTGTTCCCAACAAAAACAAAATGAACAAACTTTTTTCCCCTATTTCTAAATTGGTCAACCCACAATTTTTCCATTTATATGCCACTTCCAAACACAAAAAAGAGGGACTTTTCTGCCGCTTCTCAACATAGATTTTCCCATTTTTCTTCCACTGCTCAATGCAAGCACTGGGAATTTTTTTGCCACTTCCCAACGTGGATTTTAGGTACTTCTCCACCACTGGTTAAGGAAGGAATCAAACATTTTTCCATCAATGCTAAACACATTTTTTTAGGTTTTTTATGCACTAACCAATGGGTGAGTGCATGAAGTTTCTGGACGAAAAAGTGGCAAGGGGGTTAGCAGGAACGCACACTCGCAAGAATGTGTGCACGTTCTAATAAACACACACACATTCCTAATCCTATAGGTTTGGCAAGGCCTGAACCTGAAGAAATCTTTTGACGTAGGTTCAACATAGGAACATGCACACACTCCTAATAATGCATGCACATGTTCCTGTTGTGCCCATTTTTAAAGGACCACGTGCACTTTTTGTGCTCATTTTCACACCGTGCCTCATGACTTTCCTACATTGAGCAAGAAAAGAGGGAAATTAAATAAGGAGAAAACCCATGATCTTTCCATCGTGTCCATCATAAGAAATGTATGGCTTATTTTTTTGTCATTTCCTTTCTTGGATTTGCAAAAATACAAAATAATTAGTCATAGGTTATGTATCTAAATATCAATGGCACTGAAAACTTATTAGCAAGGTTCATGATCCCTATTATTTTTAAGAATGAAATGAAGGAGGAGATATAACATAAAAATATACATAGATATTGCAAGAGTTCCATTGATATAATAGAGATATATCAGATATATAACAAGAGGAACAAATATACATTAATACACAATTTCTATTAATGATAGAAATGTACAAAACTGTAGAAATACAGAGTGAAAGAATCGCTAGAATGGTGGCGTCTTATCTCTGAGAAGAGATGTGATGGCTACTCACATTCACAAAAAGATGATTATTACCATGAGGCTCTGAATGCCTTTTTAACATAGATAAAAACTTAAACCCTAACCCTGGAAGATGAAAAGCCAATAGTTTTGTGGACCTTGTTTTGGGTAGTTTGGTGTATCAACTTCTCGGGGGAATAACTTTGGCATACAATCTCCATTTGGGGCACATGATAGCCCATTGGAAATCTATTGGAAAGGAGCTTCATTTTGGGGGCTCAATCAAATCCTTTGGATAGTATTGAGGTGCCCGATTGTGAAAAATCATCGTTTAGGACCTCAAAATGGCCCCATAAGTTTAGGAACCGAAAAAATGCTAAAATTAGTAAGTTTCCAACAAACTATTTTGAGCCAGTTGGAATAGGTGGGTGGCCATTGATATCCACTTGGATCAGTTCACTACATATAATTAATACTTGAATTCAAATCTCTCAACAATTCACAAATCTTGTATAGGTTTTTTTCAAGTTCACTGTAAAGATAACTGATAGTTTTTCTTTGCTTTACAAAAAATTGTGTTAATAATTTTGTTGGGATAAAATGACATTTTTGTTTGTAATACCTTAGTCATAAGTACACTTATTAAATTTTAGCATATATTTTAGAATGGAACCCAGAGATAATGTAAACTACCCACCAGTAGACCAAGGAGAGAAAAAATCCAACCCACCACAACCACCCATTATAAAAAATGAAATTGATGAGGGGTTGGATACATTAAGAAAAAAAGTATATCAGTTAAGGGGTATAAGAGAACCAAGAAGAGTGTCCTTGGTTACTTCTTTGGATGTCATTGTGAGGTACATCGAAAGTTCCCAAGGGGAATTGATTTCTATTTCTAACTATAGGGAAAGAATATTTGAGGACTACAACACAAGATTGGATAGAAACCAAGTCATAGACTTGGGTATTTCAAAACTACAACCATTGTCTATTTTTAGGGATCCTTGAAATTCAAAAGAAGTACCTATGAACAAAAAAAATCATTTGTATTGAATGGTGTATCCATCCTTATATTATTCCAAACTGGATGGATAGGTCGTATATGGTATTTGATAAACCTCCCTGCAATAATAGGGAGGTTCCCTTATATTTTTTGAGAAAATTATGGGCTGAATTGTTTTTTGGTTTGCATGTCAACTACTTTGACATGAGTGAGTTACATGGGTGGTTCATGGGTCCGCACAAGACCGAGAGTCTGTCAGGAATGATACCATGTTAGATCCCTGTCCCCCCAAGTAAAGGATTGACCCCTTGCCCAACATCCTCCTGTTGCAAAGAGTTTGCAATAGGTACAACGAACTATTTCATCATTGACCCAGAGCCTAGTGCAACATTGAAACTTTGTTGGACTCTCTCGAAAGGAGGTGCCTACCGATGGCATCGATAGAGAGGTCAGAGCTTCACCTTGCATAGTATATTTTATTGAGGAGATGCAACATGGGGATAACAATCATCCATGTGAACCTCACAGATGCTCGAGCTGCGGGAACACCTATTATGGGCCTATGGAGGCTAGTGGAAAACATAGATTCATGGAAGAGTTTAGTATCTTAACCATTACTATGTTATTCATCGTTATATATTTATTTTGTATTTAGTGTATTTATATCAAGATTTTATTATATGTTGTTTTTCAGTTATTATGTTCATTTAGGAGACCCTCTATGCCCATGGATGCATCAATGCATATCTCCACCACTGATGCAACAATAGAGGAATCCATCTCATTGGGTGTAACCCATACATAGGTATGTGTCACATTTGATAAATTCACCATATTCATTTCTTTATTTTATGGCATCCTCAAATTTTTAGTGTTCTTGTGTTTCTATAGGATGTGGGACCAAGCAATGTCGGGGAATTTCCATCTAGGATGGACAAACCACCTGCATCACATGTATCATGTGTAGAGTTAAATATCATTTAAATCTCAAGTTTGTTGTCTTTATGTTTTTAAATTTTACTATTTGGTACTAATAGTTCAATATTATTAATATGTATGTAGGTTGTAGACCTATTCACTAGTTATAGTACTCTTGCACTCCCTAGGCACCTAGGGTCTTCTTATGGGTTAGATTACTCTAGGCCAAGGGAGTTGTCATCACTTGTATAGCTTGTGGGGTTCCATCCCTACCCACCCCCAACATCTGTCGTATTCCATAAATCATTAGTGGATTCACCTGCAGTTCACCCATCTACAGAACCTCTTCCATCACATCCATCCACAATGGATGCACCCATATGCCAACCACCCCCACCACCATTTCCATTGGCCCCATTTATCGAGCTTACCTTAGAGTAGTTTGTATATCTGAGCACTCCACCTGCCAGTGAATCTCCATCGAGGCCCGAGATATTCGTGGTGAGATAATGCATTGATGATAATTTTTTGTGTATCATGAATTTTATTTTATGCATATTTGTTTACTTTTCTTGATTTTATCCTTGTAAATAAGGCAGGGTGGCATCATTGAGAGATTGGGCTCTTGAAGGAGGGTAACACCCTCACAATTTTCAGTAGCATATGCGGTGACTTCTCTTAGGTTGAATTACAAAGTATCATTTTGTATGTATTTTAATTCATTGAGGAAAAAAACTTATAACAATGTTTTTTCTTTGTGCAATCTCCAAAGCGATGAAGTATGCCTAGGCCCAGAACCAGTCAAGGTGTTTTCTTAAGAAAGAGAAGAAAAATAGATTTTCAATATGCTCCTGAGGGTGGCAAGGATGCACTGGTAAATGATTGACCAATACTGTCATTTTGTATATAGGCTACCATATGGTTGTTCTCCATGTTAGGGCACTTGCTTCCATTTTGTATATTGGGAACGAGGTTCGATTTTGTAAAAAAATGTACAATTTAGACGATGTTGAATATATATATATATATATTTCATGTCATTTTTTTATGAATCTCATTGTTTTTGCATTTTATGTTGATGAACGTATGGATTTCAAATTGTTTGAATTTCAAAGTGTATGAATTTTATGTGTGTGAATGTATGATTTTTTTCTAAAAGTGATTATAAATACTTGTGTTACGCATTAACAAATATATTATGGTGGAAAATATTGCTAAGTGATAAATCCATAAGCAGTTAAGGGTTCTCATTACCTAAATTTGAAAAAAGGCTGAAGTCCCATCCTAGTTAAGACTCCAAGAACCAATAATAACAACCATGTAGGATAACATAATCACAATAGGTATAAGACATTTAAAACCTAAAAATACTCTATCCAAAATGATTTCACAATAAAGAATCACATCAAATGAAAACTGACCTCAAATTATTCATTAATCTTGCCAAAATGTTGTGCAATGTATCCCAAGAAAATCTCCAACATATAACACTATTTAAGTGCTTTATATGATGAAATGGTAATTTTTGTAAATGTTACTTTTTGTAAATTCCAGCTCAAACATCATCACCAATCGCATTGATTGGTCGAATATTAGGGATATAAATGGAGAACTCTTAAAGGGTGTGAAATATATAATTAAATCTATAACCTGGAGCTATGTAGAACTCCTAAGTAACAATGGCTAACACATTTGATAGTGTTGATTTAGACTAGTCAATATTTGATGAGTGGAAAGAGAAGGGAAAGGTATTTGTCTCTTAGTGAGTTGAGATTGATATGGGTAGGGAATTCATTTCCTCCAACATCAATAAATTTAAACTAATTTCCAATGCATTGTTCACACTTGGGTGGAATGTTTGGACGCTGATGGTCGATGGACAAGGCAAAAAATCACTCAATGTTGATGAATGAAACTTGATTCCACATTAAAGTACCACTTTCAAGGAAATTATCATATACAGAATAGGATGCCTCAAAATTAATAAAACATCATCATCATCATCATATATATATAATTGACTTATTAAAAATATATATTGCAAACTTGTAAGCCAACAAACTTATAAGCTCAAGTCCATGAATCATAAATATATTAATTTTCAAACTTTACGATCGGTAGGGACAATTATTGATCTTACTGGTTAAACTCAAGTTCATGAACCATAAATATATTAACTTTCTATATATAGTATTGGTTACTTGACTTAAAGACCCCAAAACTAGTAAAATTTAACAAAACATTTAATTAGTAGTATACACTAAAGAAATTTTGAGGAAACAAATCTAACCTACCTAAATGGTGTTGGAAACCATACTAAAAGAAAGAAATACCACACATATGGGTAGTGCATGAAGCTCGAAAGTTCCACATTTCAATTTGAATGTTTAAACAAATCACATAACTATGATCATCATAAACATATAACAATAAAAACAATATCCTTCAATGCATAAATAGGTCCAAATGTATACATAGAAAATCAATGTTTCATTCTAACTAAACCCAACAAATACTAAGCAATGAATTGCTAAGATAATTAAAAATCAGAGTTCCAACCTTCTAAGGCCAAAATATAGGTTGTTACATTTGCAAATCCCTAGAGCACCACTATGATCTAAAATATATTAATCCCTCCTTGCATGTCTTGTCATGTAGCTTCCCATTTTAACCTATACAACAATAAACATAACTTCCCATAACATTATGCAAGGAAAAATTCAAATCAAAATGTGGAATGCAATGAGACAAGAATAAAAAAAAAAGAAACCTTTATCATCCCAAGAAATTAAAAAAAAAAAATCTAGGGACATATGACTTAACCTTATATCACAAATTTACTTTCCATCCAATGAAGTGTTTATGACATTTTAAGTCCAGGTGAAAAAAAATTCATGCCTTTCCAAGCCATGCCATTCCTTTCATTTCCTTAAGTTTCCATTCCACATCGTTCCTTGCCATTCCAAGCCATGGCATGCCTTGTCATGCCATGCCATTGCATGCCTTTCATTTCCATGAAATGCCTTAACTTGACATTCCTTGCCATGCCTTGCCATGACATGCCTTGACATGTCATGGCATGCCATTCCATGACATGCCATGCCTTACCTTGCCATTCCTTGCCTTTCCTTTCCTTTCCATGCCATGTTATGTCATGCCTTTCCTTTCCACGTCATGTCTTTCCATTACATCCTTGCCTTTCCATTCCATTCCTTTCCATGTCATTCCATGGAATGCCTTTCCTTTATATGACATTCCATGCCATTCCTCATAAAGTGATTCCATGACATGCCTTTCCGTACCATGACATGCCATTTCATGCCATGCCATGGAATTCCATGCCATGCCATACCTTTCCATGGAATTCCATGGTTTTTCTTGCCATGTCATGCCTTTCCTTTCCATGTCATGTGTTTCCATGCCTTGTCTTATCTTGCCTTTCCTTACCATGACATGCCAAGACTTTCCTTTCCATGGCATGTCCCGTCATGCCATTCCATGGCATGTCGTTCCTTGCCTTTCCAAGACATTCCATGCTATGCCATGTCATGCCTTGTCAAGCCATACCATTCCATGCCTTGTCTTGCCTAACATGCCATTATAAGCCTTTCCTTCCCATGCCATTCCTTTCCATGCCATGCCTTTCCTTTTCATGACATGTCAGGCCATTTCATTCCATGCCTTGCCAATCCATCCCATGGTATGCCTTGCCTTTTTATGACATGTCATTGCATGCCTTTTGTTTCCATGCCATGTCTTTCTATGCCTTTACATGCCATGCCATGCCATACCTTACCTTTACATGCCCTTCCATGCCATGCCATGCCTTGTCAAGCCATTCCATGACATGCCTTGCCTTGCCATGACATGCCATTGAATTCATTGCATTGTCATGCCATGACATGCCATGCCTTTCCTTTCCATGCCATTCCTTTCCAAGCCATGCCATGTCATGTCGTGCCTTTCCATGACATGCCATTGCATTCCTTGCCTTGTCATGCCTTTCCATTCCATGCCATTTCCTTTCCATTTTCATGTGTTTCCAAGCCATGACATGCCATTCCATTTCCAAGCCTTTCCATGCCACTGTGGTGCCTTTTCAGACCATGCAATGGCATGTCATTTCCATTCGATGTCATTTCCATTTCCATGTCATGTCATTGCCATTCCATTTCCATGCTTTTCCAAGACAATAAATGATATTAACTAAGTTCAAACAAGTCAATAGGATGTCCCAAACAACACAAATCAGTAAGGGAACTATAGTTGTTATAAAACTTGTGAGTAATATGTTTAACTTCAACAATATGACAGGTTATAATAGGAAAAATATAACAGCACTTGAAATAAGTAATCACACAATTAAAGGGGGCTGAAAATGCAAGCCTAAACTAGGGTTTAGATAAAAAATGATTTCTGAAATGGAAGATGGCACATAACAATCCTTAAATATTCAAGTACATCAAGCCCGAAATGGCTGAAAATTATGACAGAAATGTAATAAAAGGGTAAGTCCTAACAAGATAGCAAGTCTAGAAATTGACGGTAAGTCCTAAACTAACCATGAAGTTTAGAGTTTCAGTACAAGGTTAATCCAATAAGAATATAGGATAGCATGAAATATCACCACTTTGATAAAAACATTTATTTAATACATTCAAGAAATAATCATCACTGGCTTTGAAAGAGAACTTACTAGGTAAATCAATGATCATCCGTGATATCCTAACCATAAATCGTCCACAAAACCTGAAACATGGATATAAGGTATATTCATAGTTGTGAAACATGAATTATCATAATTAATAATATTTACATAGAAAGGGATGCCACTAAATAGGTTTATGTTCCATCCTTATGGTGTAGTCTCATTATATTATTGATCCATAATTTCTTTTGTATTGCATGGAAAACAACATAAATTCGAGGCCTTATTTAAAATCAAAGAAATAAAAACTAATCTAATATCAACTCAATAAAATTTATAACAAGATATAGCATGTGCACCGAGACCTAGACCTAGACCTAGACCTATACCTAGACCATGCATTTCCTTTCCATGTAGAACTACACCTACACCTACACCTAAAACTACACCTATACCTTTCCTTTCCTTTCCTTTCCAATACATGCCTTTCCTTTCCATTCCATGCCTTTCCATGCCTTGATTTTCCATACCATGCCTTTCTATACCATGCTTTTCCTTTCCATGCCTTGCCTTGTCATGCCATGCCTTTCCATGCGTTTCCTTTCCATGCCATGCCTTTCCTTACCTTTCCATTCCATTCCATGCCATGCCATGAATTTCCTTGTCATGGCATGCCTTGCCTTACCTTGCCATACCATGCCATTTCTTTCCAAGCCATTCCTTTCCTTTCCATGCCATGCCATGCCATGCATTGTATTTTCTTTCCTTGTGATTCCATGCCCTGCCTTTCCATTCCATTCCATGCCTAGCCTTGTGATTCCATGACATGCTATTCATCTCCTTTCCATTCCATGCCTTGCCTTGTCTTCACTTTCCATGCCATGGCATGGAATGCCTTCCATTTCCTTCACTTTCCTTTCCATGCCTTTCCATGCCATGTCATGAAATGCCTTTCCTTTCCTTTCCTTTCCATGCCTTGTCTTTCCTTTCCTTGCCAATCCATGCCTTTCCTTTCCATGCCATTCCATGTCATGCCACATCTTTCCTTTCCATGCCATGCCATACCATGCCATGTCTTTCCTTTGTCATTCCTTGCCTTTCCATGCCTTTCCTTTTCATTCCATGCCATGTCATCGAATTCCATGTCTTTCCAATCCATGCCATGCCATGCCTTGCCTTTCCATGGCATGTCATTGCATGCATTACCTTTCCATTCCATTTCCATGATTTTCCATGTCATGCCATGCCATTTCCATGTATTTCCACGCCATGCCATGGAATTCCATTGTTGTGCCATTTCCATGCCATTTCCATGCCATTGGTATGCCTAGCCAAGCCATGCCACGCCATTTCCATGCGTTTCCAAGTCAAAAGAATGATATTAAATAATTTCAAACAAGTCAATGGGAAGTCCCAAACACCTCAAATCAAAAAGGAAACTATAGTTGTTATAAAAATTGTGATTAATATGTTTAACTTCAACAGTATGACAAGTTACAACATGACAAATAATATAACAACCCTTAAAGGGATTATCATAATTAATAGTATTTACATAGAAAGGGATGTTAGTAAATAGGATTTTGTTCCATCATTATGGTGTAGTCTCATTATACTATTGATCCATAATTTCTTTTGTATTACCTAGAAAACAACATAACTTAAAGGCCTTATTGATCCATTCCTTACCTTTCCATGCCATGCCATGCCTTGCCTTGCCATTCCTTTCCTTTCCATGTCATGCCATTCCATTCCATGCAATGCCTTTCCTTTCCATGCCATACCATGCATTTCCATGACATCCCTTGTCTTTCCATGCCATGCTTTTTCTTGTCTTTCCTTTCCAATCCATACATTGTCTTACCCTACCATGCCTTGCATTACCTTTCCTTTCCATTTCTTTTCTTTCTATTCCATTCCATGCCATGCCTTTCCTTGCCATGCCATGAATTTCCTTCCCATGGCATGGCATGCCCTGCCACATATTTCATTTCCATGCCTTGTCTTTCCTTTCCTTGCCATTCTATTCCATATCACACCTTTCCTTGTGTTTCTTTGCCATGCCATTCATTTCCATGCCATTCCATGCCATGCATTGCCTTGCCTTTCCATGTAATGTCATGACTTGTCATGCCATGCCTTGCCTTAGATTCCCATGCAATGCCTTACCTTACATTTCCATTCCATTCATTTCCTTTCCAATCCATGCCTTTCCTTCCCATGCCTTTCCATGCCATGCCTTTCCTTTCTATTCCATGCCATGCCTTTCCTTTCCATGCCTTGCCTTTCCATTCCATGGCTTGCCTTCCCATGCCTTTTCTTTCCTTTCCTTTCCATGCCATTCCATCCCATGCTTTGCCTTACTATAATGGGTTTTAGCTAGTGGGGGGCCTCCACTATCATTCTATTCACTGGAAGACCATTTGTTGGGGGATCTCCAGAACTAGGGTTTTGATCAATGAGACATATTTCAATTTCTGAACAACAAGTTGATTTTTGAGAAGACTGTGTCGGGTGATATTGAGTAGTGTGGTCATGTGGGCCTTGTAAAAATAAACTTGTGGGATATTACATAATTTTTTATGCTTCTCGGTTTGAATTTTATGCCCCTGGACCAAATTTTCGACATGTCCCTAAATGGCTTGAGGCTAGTTGCAACTTGTGATAAAACTTTAACCCAAAATAGGATGAACGAATTGTCGGTTGCATTGGATGGGAACTAGGTTTCATCTAGTGTGTCCCCTCCACTGTCATCCCATTGACCGAAAAAAAGTTTGTTGGAGGATATTCGACACAAGGGTTTTCTCAATGAGGCATAGTGTAATTTATGAACATGAGGTCAATTTTCAAGAACACCGTGTCAATAAATTTTGGGTAGTGTGGTCACATGGGCCTTGAAAAAACAAATGTGTGAGAGTATACAAAACTTTGTTACGCTGCTCCATTTGAATTTTAAGCCCCTAGACCAATTTTTTGACATGTCCCTGAATGGCTTAAGAAGGTGAGCTGCAACTCATGATAAAACTCAAACTAAGACTCGGATGGATGAAAATTCGGTTGCATTGGATTGGGGGCACCAAGTTTTATCTAGTGGGGCCCCTCCACTATAATTTTGTTTCCCAGATAACCATCTATTAGAGGATCTTTGACACTAGGGTTTTTCTTAGTTCTTATTACATATGTTTGAAATTTTAACACCTTTTTAGGATAGACATGGCAAGGCATGGCATGGAAATGAAAGGTATGGCAATGCATGGCATGGCATGACATGGCAAGGCATGGAAAGGAAAGGAATGGCAAGGCATGGAATGGCATGGAAAGGAAAGGCAATGCATGGAAAGGAAAGGTATGTCTTGGAAAGGAAAGGCATGGCATGAAAAGGCAAGGAAATGCATGGAGTGGAAAGGAAAGACATGGCATGGTATGGAAAGGAAAGGAAACACATGGAACGACATGGCATGGAAAGGCAAGGAAAGACATGGAAAGACATGGCATGGCAAGGCATGGCTTGGAAAGGCAAGGCATGGAATGACAAGGGAAGGGAAGGCATGGCATGGAAAGGAAAGGAAAATCATGGCATGACATGGTAAGGAAATGCATGAAAATGCATGGCATGGAAAAGAAATGCATGGCATGGCATGAAAAGGAAAGGAATGGCATGGAAAGGAATGTCATGACAAGGAAAACAAAGTGAAGGAAAGGAAATGCATGGCATGGAAAGGCATGGCATGACATGGAAAGGAAAGGCATGTCAAGTAAAGGAATGGCATGGAAAGGCATGGCATGGCATGGCATGGATTGGAAAGTGAAGGCAAGTAAAGTCATGGAATGGAAAGATAAGGCATTGCATGGAAAGTGAAGGAAATGCAAGGCATTCCATGGAAAGGAAAGACAAGGCATGGAATAGAAAGGCATGACATGAAAAGTGATATAAGTCAAGGCATGCCATGACATGGAATGGAAAGGCAAGGAATGGCATGTAAAGGCAAGGCATGACATGTCGAGTGAAGGAAATGCAAGGCATAGAGTTGAATGGCATTGAAAGGAGAGACATCGCATTGAAATTCATAGCATGGCATGGAATTCCTAGGAAAGGCATGCAATGGAAAGGCAAGGCATGGCTTGGCATAGAAAGTGAAGGAAATGCAAGGGATGTCATGGAAAGTGAAGGCAATTCAGGGCATGGCATGACATGGCATGGAAAGGAAAGGAATGACATGGACAATGAAGGAAATTCAAGGCATGGCATGTCATGGCATGGAAAGGAAATGAATGGAATGGTAAGGAATGACATGGCATGGCATGGAAAGTGAAGGCAAGGCAAGGAATGACATGGAAATGCAAGGCATGGTATGGAATGGCATGAAAAGTGAAAGAAAGGTAAGGAATGGAATGGAAAGGCAAGGCATGGCATGGCATGAAATGGAACATAAAGACATGGCATGGAAAGGAAATACAATGCAATCCATGGAAAGTCATGGTATGACAGGGAAAGGCAAGGCATGTACATACAAGATCACAATAATAACCATAAAATGAAGCCAAAATTTCAATAATTCATGAATTTGAAATATTTTTTCAATTATTCCTTTTACATACCTATTTTCATTCAAGTATACCATCGGGATTACTTCTAATAGTATTTGTCTCCATTAAATTCTCATTCTCAAAGTAAGGAAATAAGTATCGTACCTTTGACGAGTTCTTACTTAACCTTCTTTGTAGTTGGAGGCTTTTACCAAAAACCAAGTTCATAAAGTGGTATATGAATTCACTTGGTCTATAATATTGAAATACATAACCACCTTTATTTTGTGTTATTTCATCCCGTGTCATATATTCTCATTTAATAACCATCGACCCAATTGAAAATTAAATGCCTTGAAGTTTGTTACTGCTCACATAAGGGTCTACTTTCCCTCTGAGCAACATGATAGCCAAAAATGAGTGCCCCATTCATTACCTCATGGGGAAAAAAATGCATATATGTTCCCTGCAAAAATTGGAGTGCCAACACATGAGTCCACTAAATGACCAAAGCCTAAAACATTGATGTCAGTTATTCAAAATTTAATAGAAGGTTTCGAAAAACTTGGCAGTACGATATATAAGACAAGATCATAATCTGATAAAATACATGATTGGTCCTCCTCCAACTGGGATAATTCCATGGTTATACGTTGACCAGTGGGAAGTGATACAGGATCCTATCTATCAACCCAGTCAGGCAATTCACAATAATCCCATTCATTACTACTACATGGACCACAGAAGCAAGAGCGTTTTCTCATCCATATTTCAACTATTGCATTGTCTAATGTTCTAACTAAAAGAGATATAAGAGTTCCCTAGATTGTTTTGAATTCATACCACTCTGATCGATATACATCAAACACCTCCAAAAAATATCTATGTACATGTCCTTTCTTGTGTGATTGGTCTTCATGAGTTCTTGTTCCCTTTCCCATTACTGAAGAACACCATTGAACAATGGATTTCACATCTTGAATGAGGGAAGTAGTTTTCAAATTTATTTCTTACTTGTGTATTTTTATGCATGCACCTACTCCATCATTATCCCCTTTCCTATGCCCAGACTCAAAATAGTTCCAAATGTGTGGTACCTTGATTTTTTTCTACAGCATACAATCTCACTGAAATACACGATCATTTTTTAACCGGACTACACAACCATCTGACCAAATCCAATGTTGATCCATTTGTATGTTCTTCTCCTTAAGGTGATTGAAAAAAAATTGAAAACAATGTTGTACGTAGCCTAAGTGATGGAACTTATCATCTCTTATGTAGAAGTGATACTCTTTCAATATAACTTTGTTTTCTTCGTTACTGTTCGACCCATGCTTGTATGTGATATGGACCATTATGATGACCTATTGTGAGTGATAATATTGGCTTTGAATCTAATTTTTCGGTTGAAGGGTATATTTCTCAGCAAAATAAACCATTGATAACATTTTACCAACGAGAAATATATCTTTACAAATTCTAAAATGCGCATCCTACCATCGAGCCACATGCACATGTTGAACATATTGTCATTTATTTTCGATGAAGTACTTCATGGAGTTATATAATCATACTTGGGAAGTCACCAATTGTATCTTTTTCCTTTCCTTTCCTCCATCAATATCATATGCGACATATTTAAAAAATTTCAAGCAAACCTCCTTCCTTCTCAATTCATAATAATCACTTACATGGATGCACTTGATCAGTAATGTCATTCCACTCCACCTAGGGCATGCCCCATATAAGCAATATTTTTGATAACATGTACAATCCTCTTGCCTTGTACACAATATGTTGTGAATAAAGTCTCTATATGACAATAACGACAATATAATTAAGCATTCCTTCAAAAGGGTGTTATGAAAAACACAAAAAATATATATACGTGTCATAATAATAACCATACTTAGTGTGATATCTACAACAACAAGTGTTATGAATTATGTTTATTCGAACATACAAAGGCTTGCATTTATGGAAATATCTTTAGCCCAAGTTAAGTGTACTATGTACTGTCTTGAATCTCTCATACAATTTTGTTTTTGTAATTTCAAGAAAGTGTTTAATATGGGATTCACGGTCCCTATATCCCCTTCTCAATTTTAGTACATATTTTTGTTGGAAGAAGGCCTAGTGTTCTCATGCCAGAAATCATCTACTAGTCCCTTAACTGCTCCAAATTACTTCATGTCAGAACAATGTAGCCTACTAGTGAAGGCCCACAAATGTGTTGGCCACCTGTTTCGAGGCTATCTCATCTATGAGAATACTTTCTAAGGGTTTTTACATTGAATTTCATGAGATGAGAGGTTTGTTGTAGAAAATGATGTTTTATTATGATTTTACTGACAATTGATTGCCACAAGACTCATTGAGATACATTGTGGTCTTTAGAATGGGATTTCTTACCAATTCTTTGAAAAACATCTACAAGGTTTCTAACAATATGATGACTTATTTCTAAACTTTTTACTTTTTTAATGCCTAAAATTATTCTAATAGTAGTCAAACTTCTCAAATTTAACAAAGCCAAAAGTAATTGACATTTAGTAGCATCGAATTTTGGTTCAAAATATTATTCAATTATTTTATAAGAATGATAACAAATAGTACAGTTATGTAACTTACCTTCAAGTGATTGTAGACCACTTTCATCAACCTAGATGGGTTTATGAGTTCTTTGCCTCACATTGCTCAATCTAGGTAGGGACAATGAACCCCTATTCTATCACTCTTGACCTCCCTATTGTGGAGTTAACAATTTTGCAATTCTTTCCCCTTCAATCACTGGAAGATCAAATCTGGGAGGAGAGTGGACATGGGATTGAATAATTTCTAGAACATTTGATTGTCCAACAAGAGGTTGTGTCCAACAAGAGGTTGTGTCCAACAAGAGGTTGGACAGCAAGAACTCCTTCAACACAATCATGTGCACCAGTTACCTCTCTAATTTCATCCATTGTATAATCAGCTCCAAGCAAGTCCTCCATCATTTGGTCATCCAAAATAAGTTGTCTTGATCAGATAATGCATGGATTAGTCTCTATTGAACTTTTGTGCTTTGCATGTGGTGATGGAGGAGAAACAACAATGACATCTATTCTGCTAGAAATTGAATTTCCCTCTTTTGAATGCCTATGCTTTGACATACATAAATTTTTCTTTTCTCTTTCTTCTTCTACCTTTTCAATCGGTTTCTCTTTCCTCAAGGAATTTCTTTCTCAAATATGTCGGTTCCCCATGTTTAAAGAGAAAAATTGGCTTCCAAGCACCCCACCATAAATTTTTCTTGGAATTACACAAGAAGGCATAACTAACAATTCCAACACCAGTTGGACAAATTTATCTTCATATTACAAAATATAACACAACTAATAATTCCAATTCCAATTGGACAAATTTATCTTGGTATTAAACAAGAAGAAACAACTAATAGTTCCAATTCCAATTGGACAAATTTGTATTGGTAATAAACAACTAACAATTCCAATTGAAAAAATTTCTCTTGGTATTACACAAGAAGACACAACTAACAATTCCAATTGGAAATTTTTTTATTGGTATTGCATAATAAGACACAACTAAAAATTTCAGTTGGACAAATTTGTCTTGCAATTCCAAGAAGACACAACCAACAATTCCAATTCGACTTTGAAAAATTTTTCTTCCCATTCTTCCCATTCTTCCCACAATTGTATTGCAATAACACACAATTGTCTTTGAATTAAACAACAAGACTAACATAACAAAAACTTGTCTGTGCACGTTATTTTTGTGTGCATATTTTGGGCATGGAGATGTCGGGCTTGAGATAGTTGAGGTACAATAGTGTGCTTGGAAAAACAAATGCCCAAAAAAACACGTGCGTGTTTCTAAAACGTGTGTGCACTAAAGCACGTGCCTATTCTAGGAATGTGCACACATTCATGTTGGTCATGGATGAGCGACAATCACAAGGATTTCAAGTAACAATAGAATATGCATTCTCTAACATTTATTATAGATGAAAAATATTTATAGGGGTTTGGGGACAACTAGGACCTAAAGGTTTAGGATTGAAAGTCTTTTGAAGCATAAAGCAATGGTTGTAAGACCAAGATGTGGGTGATGTGGGTGAAAGCGGTGTGGGGCCTTTAACAAGAAGTATATGAATAGTGAAATTAGGTCTCTAGTGTGGAGGGGGTTAAGGGTTGAGTATCGATTATGCCTAGCCTTAGATGGAGATAGGGGGTTCTAGGTCATGTTCTAGGTCATGTTCATGGTATGGGTCTAGGTTAGGGTCTAAGTCTAGATCTAGATCTATGTCATGGTATAGGTCATGGTATAGTTCTATATCTAGGTCTATGTCATGGTATACTTCATGGTCATCGTATAGGTATAGGGCATGGTCTAGGTCTAGTTCTAGGTCAAGGCCATTTCTTTCCTTGGGATGTAGGGAATGGGGGGTGGAGAGAGAGGAATAAACAGAGTGTGAGAGGGGAAAAGGGGAAGACAAAGAGAGTGTGTGAGAGTGAGGGATAGGGAGACAAAGAGGGGGGGTAGAGATAGAGATATTGAG
>JZKD02S1734156.1:30776-49476 GCA_000966675.3 Picea glauca | reverse complement strand
ATATATATAATTAATATTATAAATTTCCAAAAAATACACAACGCAAGAAAAACAGGCTCTCTACAAGTATAATTTCTTTTGGAATGAAATTCCATCGTTAAGGTACTCAACACCTACATGAAAAAAAACATATACATTATATTTTGTTGGAAAAATAAGATACTATTGTTAGAGAAAAACAAATTTGACGTAGTTATTCAAAATTTATATGAATAAAAGTTGCATATTCGGAAATTTAATTCAATTTCCTACATTTCATCTTCTTACACCATATTCAAATTCATTGCAAAAGTACATTGAATAATACCTTCAAGGTAACAATTTTATGGTTTTCCATGTTTTCATTGCCACTAACATGTCATGAGATCATCATTAGCTTTCACTCATCCCAATATTTAAATTTCCTATTATTTCCAGTGTTTTGTTTTCTTGTTGTAGATGATTTTTAGGGACTGTAGCTATCCCTGATTTTATAGTTTATTAGGTGGTTTAAAAACCCTAACTAAACCCTAGGGATTGTAGACAAACCACTTGGTGGTTTTGATCTCTTTTCTTCAAGGGGTTTCTTGATGGTTTGGATCCCTATTTGTTTCTTCAAACAATCTATAGCTCTACCACTTGATTGTTGTCCCTCCTTTAGTTTATTGTTTTTCTCTACATACCATTTTAATGCATCCAAAAGAAAAATGAAGAAGCATATAGCGTAGGATCATAGATTTAATTTTCTTGCATCTAGTTATTTGGTGTGTGCTACAACCATTGGCAGTGATTTGATTTTTGTTTCAGACCACAACATATAGGCCCATACAACCATGTTCCATATAAGATATAATTGGCCATGCTATCTCCAATTGTCCAAGGCTACCTGAGTTTAAGGAACTTAACATGGCCTAAGACTTAGAACTTGATTCCTCCACACCCATTGTGGAAGTCTCTCTTCCTGAGTAATTGACAAAGGATATTAAGTCCTTACACATCAATCACCCTTGTGATTTGTGCAACAGTCATGTCCAGTATTCTCATCATTGTCCCCGATACCCCAGTATTGGTATGATATTGAGATATTGCTCCCGTTGGATTCCATTCATCATACATATCCAACACCTACAACCACTTCAAAACCCACCATTGATATTGGTCCCCCTAAAGTGCATATCCGTGAGAATTCCATGAAAATTCTCTATCTATAAAATTCCATGGAATTGAAGCTATATGAGAACATCGCCTTATTTACAAGCATACATCAGAACACTCCTAGCTTGCTTCGTGTATCTCTAGTCTCAACATCAATGGAACCTTTTTCCACTAGTCTTCCATCCACCTCTTTGGATGAAGCATATGTGAGCCATTTTTCCCATTCCCATGGAACGGGGTATGGGGCAAGGAGAACTATGCCCACTTAACAATAGGTCCCCATAATTGACCTAGTGGGAGGGGTAACTCTAGGAACGTATCCTGGTAGCTCATCCTCTTGTCCTAATTCTGATCAATGCACCATCTCTGCCTTTGGAATCATATTTTTGAGCCATTTTTCAAATTTCTTTCTTTGACACTTCACCAAGAATCCATTTTCGAAGAAGATTCAAAGCTCATAATTTTTCATCGAATTCTTCTTCAATTGGTCACACCACTTAAGGACCATATTTTTTTTTATTGTTGTTGACTATTGAAGAAGGATTCCCCATGAACAACCACTTGTATTCATGGATGTGGGTCTCCATTAGGCCTTGCTTTCCTGGGAATTTAACATTGTTTTCTCTCCCTTCTACTCATTTAATTTTCATGTCATTACCGTAAATTTACTATAGGATCCCCTCACTTGGGTATATCGATCAACCCTCCATATTTTTCAATTTCCATCCACTTAGTGTTAGAGCCTTCCCTGCAAGTATACCCTAGAATAGGGACTTGTTTTTCATTTTAGTGTCCATGCTATTTCATTCCCCTAGGGGTTGGGAGTCCATTTAGTCTCCATACCAGAGTCGAGCCACATACATTTCTTCTCATCATGTTGAAAACCACATTGCTTGGAATCACACATTTTTTGTTTTTATTTGTTGGAATTCTCTTTCAATTGGTCACATTAGTTGACCACCATTGTGCTTTTGTTATTGTTGACAATTGAGACAAGAGTTCCTCATAGAAAATAATTATTTTACATTCCTTACCACTATTTTTCCCTAGTAGGGGGCATACTAAGTGTATCTCATTATGTCCCTTTCCTTTGGGTGCCCTTCCTTGTTTTTGTTACGATTCCACATGAGATGTGTTGTTGGCTCTTCGGTTATGTTGGATTCAACATTTCATTTGAGGGGTGATGTGATAAAAAGTAGCTTCCTATCGAGTCCACTTGAATATTGTCCTAGGGCCATTTCCAGGTGTTATAGAAATATTTTCCTCACCTCATGCAATATTTCACAAAGGGGCTTTTTACATTTCCCTCGACAGACTTGAAGTCCCTTTTTTGAAAATCCTAGAGCTAAAAACATGATTTTTCCACATATACGCACCCTGCCTATATTACAACATGCGTATACCTAGGTTGAACCACGACAACCCACATACATCGAGATTTGTGCCCAAAATTTAAAAATGGTGTCAGGTTTCCATGTCATGTCACGAGATCAATGATCCTTGATCTTCCATATACTACAAACATTCTGACTCAGCCCTTCAGTTCCACTTGAAGGATATAAATGGGCCAAAACCGAGCTATGGAAAAGAGGAGAAGAATTCAACTTTGAGAGAAAAGTTACTCTGGAGAAATTATTCACTTCACAATGAGTCTTTATCCCTTTGTCCTTTAAGTATGAACACATTGTTCAGCCCCCAAGCTCTTCCCTTATTGATTAAGAACCTCATTATCTCTCTTATATGAGCTTGCCTTTGGTGGAGGCCCAACTAGAAGGAACTTAGTTTCTTGGTTTTGAACCCTATCGACACGGAAGTCTATAACTCATTCACTTATGTTGATTACATATTAATAGAAATACTCTTTTCTTGTCCAATTGATATCTTGATAATATTTGAATCATTATTCCATGGGCGTATTTTTTATGAATATTCATGGATTATGCTATTAAATGTGCTAACATTATCTATTATCACCATATGCTTGTGTTGCTTGGTTGTTGAGGACTAGTTGTAGGTATATTGCTTTGGGTCAAGTGTTCAACGGTGGACTTCATCGAACATCTATATGAGGTAGGCCTTTTATGTTTTCTTTCTATCATATTTTTTTATATAGAATACTTGAGATTAGAGTTGATTTCTGCAGTCATTTCCGTCTGTTGTGGTTTACCCCTAGCCATAGAGAGATATTCCTCGTAACACCAGGGTTGGTCGAATCTCGACTATTTATCATGTCCTTTGATAGCACATGAGCAGTAAGCATAGGGAATCTAATCTTGGGAGGAAGTTTGAAAATATAACTCTTCTCCACTCGTTGTGGAGTTTGAGCGATCTTTGTGGCTCCCTTGCACGGATTTGTGTTTATATGGCTTAGGAAAATTCTTGGTAACACATGAGTTGTGTTGTAGGCTCTTCAATTTTGTGGGATTCAAAATTTTGTGGGAGGGGATATGTGGTGATGAAAAGGAGCTACCCACAGGGTCCAATCGAAGATTTTCCTAGGGCCATTTGCAGGGCTGGTCGGTTCTCGACTTGTTATCATGTCACTTGATAGCACATGAGTGGTAAGTGTATTGAAGCTCATATTGGTAGGTTCTTTGAAAGAGCACTCTTATCCACTTGTCTTGGAGTTTGAGCGATTGATGTGGCTCCCTTGCAGGACTTTGCATTTGTATTTCTTGGGAAATTCTTGGTAACACATGAATTGTATTGTGGGCTCTTCAATAGCTTCGAGATATAGAATACAGGCTTTGAGTCATTGAGATCCTTTGTGGATGATGTGATTTTTTGTGGTTGTCGTTTATCTGGTTCATTGTGTTGTTGGATCAATGAGGCAAATGTGATGTATCGTGTTTTTGTTTTTGACGGTGAAGGTTTTCCATTCATGCGAAAGGTTGTGCGGGAAACGAGTTGGTTGTCGGGTCTGCCTGAAGATTGATCATGGGTCATTTGTAGGGTGGCCAACATATAGTTTTTTTTCATCTCTTCTCGGTAACACATCAATCGTAATGTTGGAAATTCTCGTCATGGGAGGATCTTGTAAGAAAACCCCCTTTCCATTCTATGCACGTGGAGTTTGAGGGATTGTTGTTGTGGCTCCCCGAGAGGGATTTACCTTTTCATTGATTGGAACTCTAGGGTGATAATTTGTTGTTCTTGTAATATTTCCATGTTGGCATTATTGAAGGAGATGGATACATTCAAGAGTGCAATGGGAAATATTTTTAGGTTGGGAACATTTTACCCTCATGAAGCCTTTTCTCGTGCTCACTTTTTTGTCAAGCAGTGTGAGAAATGCCTACTTTTAGGGTTATAAATATTATGGGTGTGCATTCCTTTAACGTGCATGTCCCCTTTGGGTTCATTGGCTTCGAGCATTATTATTAATGTGGATTTATTTTGTGCAGAGTCATTGGTTTTTTCCTTGCATCTAGTATGGAAAAGGGGATGGAAGTTTCGGGGATGTTTACACCTTGTTTGGTCCATGCATTATCTATTATGAATTAAGGATTCCGCAGGGACCGTTTAGTCGAGCATCACCACATTGTCTCTTGTTGTGGACAAACATCATGGATCCCAAGGACACATTGATGTGTAGTTTGGAAGGGTGGAGGGTTTCACTATTCCCTCCCTCTTACTATTTGTTTTAGTTATTTCAACCCTTTCCAGGAGCGTTCGCTGTTTGTTGTTGATCCTCCTTTGTGGGAGAGAAAGTGGAAGAGGCGAGGTTGGGGATGTTATCACCTTATTTCATCTATGGATTAAGGTGATCGTAGGGGTCATTTAGGAAGGAAACACCAAATTGTCGTTGGTCATGGACTATTGATGTGGATCCCAAGGACATCGTGATGCATTGTTCAAAAGGTTGGAGGGTTCATTGTCCCCTCTTCTTATTTCTGTTGCAGTTTTTTCGAGCCCATGTCAGGATCTGTTTCTATCAACCAATCCCACTTCGTGGACAAAAAATTGAGAAAGGACGAGGGAGTAGGGTTGGGGATGTTCTCACCTTATTTTTTCTATGGATTAAGGTGGTCGTCTGGGTCATTTCGGTGAGAAGCACCACATTTTTTCTAGTCATGGACTAGTGTCGTCAATCCCAAGGACACCTTAATGTGTTGTTCAAAAGGTTGGAGGGTTCACTATCCCCTCTTATTATTTTTGTTGCAGTTGTTTCGAGCCCATGTTGGGAGATATTTGTTCTTGATTGATCCCACTTCGTGAAAATAAAGTTAGGAAAGGAGAAGGGAGTGGGGTTGAGGTAATTTCTCACCTTATTTTGTCTACGGATTAAGGTGGTCGTAGGGGCCATTTTGGCGGGAAACACCACATTGTCGTTGGTCGTGGACTAGCGCCGTGGATCCTGAGGATACCTTGATGTGTTTTTTTGGGAGGTTGGAGGGTTCACTTTCCCCTCTTCCTCTTTTTGTTTTGTTTTTTTCGAGCCCCTTGTGGAGAGCTCTTTGTTCTCGATTGATCCCACTTTGTGGACTGAAAGTTGACAAAGGAGTGGGGTTGGGGTAAGTTATCACCTTTTTTTTTCTACGAATCAAGGTCATCATATGGTCCGTTTAGGCAGGAATTGCCACATTGTCGCTGGTCATGGACTAGTTCCATGGATCCCTAGGACACCTTGATGCATTTTTGAGAAGGTTGGAGGGTTCACTTTCCCCTCTTCTTCTTTTTATTGTGGTTGTTCCGAGCCCCTTGTAAAGAGATCTTGGTTCTCGGTTGATTCCACTTCATGGAAGAAAACTTGAGAAAGGAGGAGGGAGTGGGGTTGGGGATGTTTCCCACCTTATTTTGTCTATGCATTTAGGTAACTCCAGGGGTCGTTTAGGTGGTAAATACCACATTGTCGCTTGTCATTGAATGGAGTCGTGGATCCTGAGAACACCTTGATGTGTTGTTAGGAAGGTATGAGGCTTCATTGTTTCCCTTTTCTTCTCTCTAATTTGGTTGTTTCGAGGTTTCATGAGGGAATTTCCTTTCCATACTTGTCTTGTTTGTGCACATCCTCCTACCGCTCAATCCCTCGAGTGCAAGGTATAAAAGAAAAAATGATTTTTTTTTTTAAATCTCCATGACTCAATGGGTGTTCAGAGTGTTCTTTGTATGGAGAGTATTTGGATGCCTTGAAGTGCTAGGGTGTTACCTAGTTGATCCTACCAATATTCATATGTCTGTCTAAGAGATTAAGACATGCATGTCTAAGTATGAACTAATTCATACTGTGAAATTGTGGATGCTTCATTAAATCAGTTAAGGTTTCTTTGATGGTACCCTGATACTCGAATAACTGTAGTAATTCTGGAGCTAATATGTGCACCAAGTCTTGAATCTTTGGAAGGGATGAATTTATTAGATAAAAGGTCGGCACGAGATTGCCATCTTATCCAATGAATCATGAAAAATCGATGGATCGCATAGCCCTTGTGCTGGCGATGCTTCATTAAAATTTCTTCCCTATCAACTTTCAATGGTAGGATAGAGGCCTACCATGGTGGTGATGGGTGAAGGATAATTAGGGTTCAATTCCAGAGAGGGAGTGTGATAAATGGATACCACATCTAAGGAAGGCAATAGCAATGAAAAATACCCAATCTTGACATGGGGAGGTAGTGACAATAAATAACAATATTGGGCTCATCGAGTTTGGTAATTGAAATGAGTACAATCTAAATCCCTTAACGAGGATCCATGGAGAGAAAGTATGGTTCCAACAACCATGGTAATTTTAGCTCTAATAAGGTATATTTAAGTTGTTGCAGTTAAAAATCTCGTAGTTGGTTATTGGGTCATAAAGGTCGATCTTCTTATTCGATGTGCACTTGCCCTTCAGTCGTTTTTGTCGATGGCAAGCTCCTACCCTTAATTGACTGGTTTCGATTTCGGCGTTGTTACTTTGAAAAAATTAGAGTGCTCAAAGAAATCTTATGCTCTGAATACATTAGCGTGGAATAACATGATAGGAGCCTGGTCCTACTGTGTTGGCCTTCGGGAGTAGAGTAATGATTAATAGGGATTTTTGAGGGCATTCATATTTCATTTTCAGAGGTGAAATTCATGGATTTATGAAAGACGAACCACTGCGAAATCATTTTCCAAGAATGTTTTCATTAAGCAAGAATGAAAGTTGGGGGCTCAAACATGATGAGATACCATCATAGTATCAACCATAAACGATGTTGACCATGGATCAATATATGTTCCTCTAAGGACTCCACCAACATCTTCTAAGAAATCATAGTGTTTGGGTTCTGAGGGGAGTATAGTCACAAGGATAAAACTTAAAGGAAATGATGGAAGGGAACCACTAGGAGTGGAGCTTGTAGCTTAATTTGACTCAACACGGGAAAACTTACCAGGTTCAGACATAGTAAGGATTGATAGATTGAGAGCTATTTATTGATACGATGGGTGGTGTTGCATGGACGTTCTTAGTTGGTGGAGAATTTTTTCTAGTTAATTCTGATAATGAACGAGACCTCAACCTGCTAACTAGCTATGTGGAGGTTCCCCTTTGCGACTAACTTTTTAGAGGGACTATGGTCATTTAGGCCATGGAACTTTGAGGCAATAATAGGTATATGATTCCCTTAGATGGTCTAGGCACCATGCACGCTACACTTATGAAATCAATGAGTTTTTCTCCCTGGTTTGAGAGGATCAATAAATATTCTCAAATTTCATTGTGATGGGGATAGACCATTGAAATTATTGATCTTCAACGAGGAATTCCTAGTAAGCTCGTGTCATTAGATCATGTTGACTATGTCCCTACCCTTTGTACACATCGCCCGTCACTCCTACCAATTGAATGATCCAATGAAGTGTTTGGATCGCATCAACGAGGGTGGTTTGTCGTTGATAACATCATGAGAAGTTCATTGAACCTTATCATTTAGAGGAAGGATATTTCATAACAAGGTTACCATAGGTGAACTTGTGGTAGGATCATTGTTAGCAGGGATTGGCGAATATTTTCTTGGGTTGGGTAGGTGAGGTCCATAATTGATCATTTCTCGGGGGGAGGGTTGTAGGGCGCTTGTCATTTTGTGTTGTGCATCCCCTCTCCAATGGAGGGAGTGGGTGAGGCTTTGGTTCGACGATGGGAAAAAAGAATTGCATGGATCCCTTGCTACATCATGGGAGATTTTCCTTGCCAATATTCATTGCAGGATGGATGCTTGGTGCGGAGCGAGAAGTCACTTTGTTTGTTTGACTCTTTGTTTTATTTTTCCTTGGCCAGGATAGATTTCTCGTTGGTCGTTGGCTCGATGGAAGGGTGGATTGTTCCTTTTACATTGGTAATTCTGTAAGGGGTAATATTCAATGATATGGATGAAAAGTAGCTCAATTCGCTGGGCTAGCCACCCTAGTCCCTCTTGGTTATTCCTTGTGACCCCTTGGTAGAAGTTGGGAGTTTGTGTTCAGGAAACCTTTCCATTGGTACCAAATCCATCAGTGTTTCACTTTGACCATTGATGGCATGAGGTGGAAAGTTCCTTCTATTAGGAGTGCTTTGTTGAACCAAGAGCTCAAGTTGATGTCAATCGAGTTTCAGTAAGACTTTACACTCTTTGTTCCCATGAGTGCGGAGAAGATGTTGCGGCCCTGTGTTTATCCAATGGTGATTGTTGACCAGTGAATTCTCCATTTTTGGAATAAGGTGTTTGAATGTTGTCCCGTGCATTCATCACTGGAAGGATGTTTGGTGTTGGATGTTGTTCACACACCACAGGGGGGAGTGGTGTTGATGGTGGGTGTACACTTTTTGGTCGGTGTCAGTTTATTTTTGTTAAAATAGACCTCACACCCTCTTTTCCTTGCGAGTTCTTCAATGCTCTGATGACCCTTTGTTTTTCCAGTGTGGATTTTTGGCTAGTGACTTCTCCACCTCGACGTTCGAATGTTGTCACTTGCCTTCTTCACTCGAAGGTTGTTGGGTTTCGTTTGTACAGGGGCAAGAGGAGGTGGGTTTCCTTCCAACGGATGTGCTTTTGGGTTGGCGTCGATTACATTTTGGTAAGAGACACTCCCTTTTCCTTTGGAGTTCTTCATTGTTGTTGCGACCCTCAATTCATCCAATGTTGATTTCTAACCACCGATTTCTCTGCTTTCACGTCCGAATGTTGTCGCTTTCCCTCATCACTAGAGGTCCATTGTGCGTTTGACGTGGTTTTTTTAGGGGAAAATATGTGGCGGGTTCCATTATGGTGGGTGTGATTATGGGTAAGAGAAATCACATCCTCTTTCCTTGCAAGTGTGAGTCAGTTTTGGGTAAGAGAAATCACATCCTCTTTCCTTGTGAGTACTTTGATGTTGTTTTTGCAACCCTTGATTTATTCGATGATGATTTTTGGATAGAGACTTCTCTGAATCTACATTTGAATGTTATTGTTGGCCATCATCATCATGGGAATGTTGTTGGGCCTTGGGACATTGTTTGTACTGGGGCAAGGGCTAGTGGGCTCTCTCTTTGTTTGAATAACTTGTGCTCATTTTACTTTTTCTGTGTTGAAAGGGGAAATTGTTGGGAATCGGTATTTTGGAGGGATGAAAGTAGTGTGTTGTTTGAATGGCCACCCTAGTCCCTCTTGATTGTTGTTCCCTACAATTTACCTTGGAATTGATTATTGGGAAATATTTCTCTATTTGTTTGAGCCTATTGTGGAAGGGGGAGTGAATTTGTCTTGTGGTCCCTCAGGTTGGAGAACTTGTGCTTGTTTTTTCTTTTCTCCATCGGAAGGGGGAATTGTGGAGAATTAGTATTTTGGAGGGATGAAAGAAGCGTACTATTGGAATATCCACCCTAGTCCCCCCCCGATCGTCGTTGCCTAAAATTCCCCCTCTCAAGTTAAGGTTGTGTAAATCTTGCTTTGTTTTTTCAAGCCTTCTGTGTATGATAGGGGAATGCATTTGTCTTGTAGGGTGGGAGGGTTGTTTTCATTTTCGGTGTTGTGTGCATCGTGGGATTTTCCATTCAATGCATGGATGCCTTATCTAGTGAAGTGGGGGTTCATCGATAATGTGAGGCAATTACTCTAGGAAATAGATATCTCAGCTCTTTTCACGATGAATAACGTAGAGAAATGAGATACTTAGTGTGAATTGCAGAATCATGTGCATCATCGAGTTTTTTAACGTAATTTATGGGAGTCACATCCTACACACACACACTCCTTGCAAGGCATTGGGGAGGAGAGGGTATAGTTGTCCATTCCCAAGATGTTGTGGTCGACTAAAATACATGCCATGTTCTATGTCTTGCATCCGTGAGCAGTGATCTTGTGCCCTTGTTTAGGCAAGTCGACGTTGGTTAATGCAGGATGTGTGGAGCATTGCGGGAACTTGTTTTTCCCATCGTATTTCCATCCTCGTGGAGGCATTTGGATCCAACATGCGACCCCATCTCAAGTGAAAACACCCACTTAGTTTAAGAATATAATTAAGCGGAGGAAAAGAAGCATACAAGGATTCCCCTAGTAACAACAACCGAACCAAGAACAACCAAGCATGAAAATCAGGTGGTAAAATCACCTGAATTGTAGTCTATAGAAGTGTCCTTAACATCAGAATAGTCCCAAGTGCCCTAGAAGGGGGAAGTTGATAGAGTGATAGCCCTGTCGAGCCGGGACACTGTCGCACCACGAGGCGTTGTCGACGAGTCAAATTTTTTGGGAATGTATCCCTAATTGGGTGGTAAATTCTGTCCAAGGATAAATATGGGTGAGAGACCGATAGCGAAAAAGTACCACAAGGGAAATATGAGAAGGAATTTGAAAAGAGAGTTAAAGAGTGCCTAGAATTGTTGGGAGGGAAGTAGATGGAGGCCAATGATGCATCTTGGTTAGATGTGGAACGACTCAAGTTGGTTCGCCGCTTGAGTCGAGGTGAGAAATAGCACATGCCATTGCATCGACACAAGCGAGGGTGGAGTACTTCTTATTGGTTTTTCATTGTGCAGTCGAGGAACGAAGTGTGCACCCTTGGGGTGGGCCAATATGCACCTACATGCTCATGGTGTTGGTTGGTGGGATCTTCATTCAACCCGTCTTGAAACATGGACCAAGGAGTGTAACATGTGTGCAAGTCGGTGGGTTTGTAAAGCTGCGAGATGTAAGGAAACTGATGGGAAAGATCCCCTCTCCATGGGGTGCATTGTCAAATGACCTTTATCTTGTGCAAAGGGTTTGAGTGCGAGAACACCTTTTGGGACCCAAAATATGGTGAACTATGCCTGAGTACGACGAAGCCAAAGGAAACTCTAGTGGAGACCCATAGAAATATTAACGTAAAAATCATTCATTTGACTTAAGTATACGGGTGAAAGACTAATAGAACCATATAGTATTTGTTTTCCTTCGAAGTTTCCCTCAGGATAGATGGATCTCATGTACGAGTTTTATCAGGTAAAGAAAATGATTAGAGGCATTGGGGGCATAACACCCTCGACCTATTCTGAAAATTTAAATTGGTAAGGCAATGTGATTGCTCCATTGATCCATGCCACAAAATCAAGAGCTCCAAGTGGGGCATTTTTGGTAAGCAGAATTGGCCTTGCAGGTGAACTAAAATTTGAGTTATAGTGCCAAACTGCACGCTAACCCAGATCCCACAAAGGTTTTTGGTTTATTAAGACAACATGAGGGTGGTCATGTAAGTCAAAATCCACTAAGGAGTGTGTAACAACTCACCTCACGAATCAACTAGGCCCAAAAATGGATGGTGCTGAAGCGCGCGACCTATACTTGACCATCAGAGTAATTCTCAGGCTTTGATGAGTAGGAGGACGTAGGGGGTCGTTGAGAAAACTTGGACGTGATCCTGGGTGGACCGACCCCCGGTGTAGATATTGGTGGTAGTAGAAAATATTCAAATGAGAACTTTCAAGAATTAAGTGGGGATAGGTTCCACGTGAACAACACTTGGACATGGTGTAGTCGATCCTAAGAGATGGGAAAGACCTATATCAAAGGTGCAATTTTCACGAACATCGAAAGGGAATTGGGTTAATATTCATGAACTGGGACATGGCGGTGAACGACAATGTAAGGAAATATGAATACCTCATCGGGGGCCCTAGGAAGTGTTATATTTTATTTTTACAGCTTTCCCACCCTCAAATTGGCTCAACCGGAGATAGGGTCGAGCAACTAGAAGAGAACCGCACGTCTTGCAGTGTCCAGTGTGCCCTTGATGGCCTTTAAAAATATGGAAGACCGAGTACCATCCATGCCCGGTATTACTCATAACCACATCATGTCTCCAAGGTGAACAATCTCTAGTTAATAGAACAATGTAGGTAAGGGAAGTCGGCAAAATGGATTCGTAACTTTGGGAAAATGATTACCTCTTATGGATATGCCTAAGGGTTTGCATCCTCAAACCTTGGGCTATCTATAGTATGCCTGATCTATTATCACAACGATGGAGGGAATTCTCCTGTCGATTGGGATACAAACGTAGAATGTCCCCTCGCGGGGACTTTTCCCTAGGTGACGAACAATCGACTCAAAACTGGTATGGACAAGGGGAATTCGACTATTTAATTAAAAAAAACCATTGAGATGGTCCCTGTGGATGCTGATGCAATTTGATTTCTACCTAGTGCTCTGAATTTCAAAGTGAATAAATTCAACCAAGCACGGGTGATCCGAAATCAGATCCAGAAGCCTGATAGGGCTTGAAAAAATGCTCAAAAATGAAAGTGCTTAGAATCCTATGAAACCAACACCATTGCGTCTGTCTCATCTTCTTGATTCCAATGGTATATTTACTTTGTCAAACGGGCTCCGTACGCGAAAGTTATCACATTTTGATCGGAAGCCCAAACAGGTAAAAAGTCAAAGGTCAACTGGTAAAAAATTCAACACTGATGACATCAGCATGATGACTGTGCAGGATATGACGTGGCACTCTCTGGATGATGGTGATTGGGTAGGTTCGCTGACAAGGCAGACATGTGGCAGGCCACTGGACCATTCAATAACTGACAAGTGGCATTAATACGGCAAATGGGGAGATGCCACGTGGCCCAGTCATGGGCAGCCACGTGGCACCTAGTCATCAGTTGAAGTGGCATGTTGCAAAAATTGTTTTGGGGTCCATGGGATTTGAACCCACGACCACCACCAATCCCAACAACTTAAGAAATGGTTCTTTACCAATGTGCCACATTATTTCTTATGTTATAAAACCCACAATATTAAATAGATTGTATGGTATTATGGCGCATAAAGGAGAGGGCTGGGGGCTAAGCCCCAACCCGTGGTTGTGTAAACCCCCATATGACCGGGAGTAAAGGGGCACACACCATTGAAGGGGGCTGCGCCCATATTATAACTATAAAGTGGGTTTTTAAACTACTTTTTGGGTTTTTATTGTAATTAAGCCTATTTTTAGTTAATTTTCTCCATTTTTGGGAGTTATTGGGTAGTTTTGGAGCCTAATTTTTGGGAGAAAGTTGGAGATGAGTAACCAACTTCCTAGCTATATAACTGAGGCCTGTTTGAGGCCAAGGGACAGCATTGAGGGCATTTAGAGCAGAATTATGTTGAAGAGAATCCAAGCCAAAGCCATTTTGAGGCAGAGAAGCTTTTGAGGAGGAGACGTTGTCGGACCATTTCTGGGAGCTCCGGATGTTCATTTTGCATGCCATTTTCTTTGCATGATTCTATAGATATGGAAGAACATGACCAGATCAGTCTTGTAGCCATTTGGCATTGCATCGATGTACTTTTGAGCTTTTGAGCAGAAATAAAGAAGCCTCCCCCACAGAGAAAAGGCCCAGAGACGTAGGCAAAGTTGTGTCGAACTTTGTTATCAATCTACGTGTTATGGTTTGTTGTTAATTCTTTCATTTCAGATCTGAAAATGTATATATGGCTGTCATAATTCCTCTTATTTCCTCATTCTTCACTAAGTTTTCTCAAATGGTTAAATAACGCATGCAAAATTAAAACTCAACCATAAGTCATTGAAAAAGCCTGACGGATCAACGGATAAATGATAGGAATTACTATGACTCTCTTAATATAGCCAAATGACTTGTCATATAATTAGTCACACGCATGAATGGATTAAGGAGATTCCCACAATCCCTATATACTATCTATACAAACCAAAACTAAGGGAACGGGCTTGGCAGAATCAACGGGTAAAGAAGACCCTGTTGAGCTTGACTGTAGTCTGACTTTGTGAAATGACTTGAGAGGTGTAGAATAAGTGGGAGCCCTTTTTAGCGCAAGTTAAATACCAATACTTTTAATGTTATTTTACTTATTCCATGGGGAGGAGATGGGGCATTGCCCCTATTTTTTTCCTTATGACACGTTTTTACAGGTCAATCCGAGCATAAGACATTGTCAGGTGGGAAGTTTGGCTAGGGTGGTACATTTGTTAAAAGATAACGCGGGTGTCCTAAGATGAGATCAACGAGAAAAAAAATCTTGTGTGGAACAAAAGGGTAAAAGCTCATTTGATTTTGATTTTTAGTACGAATACAAACCATGAAACTATGGCCTATTGATCCTTTATAATTTTGAAATTTGAAGCTAGAGGTGTCAGAAAAGTTACCACGGGGATAACTATCTTGTAGAATCCAAGCGTTCATAGTGACGTTGCTTTTTTATCCTTTGATGTCGACTCTTCCTATCATTGTGAAGCATAATTCACCATGTGTTGGATTGTTCACCCACCAATAGGGAACGTGAGTTGGGTTTAGACCGTCGTGAGACAAGTTAGTTTTAACCTACTTATGAATCGAACCTAAATAGTAATTCAACTTAGTACAAGAGGAACCATTGATTCACACAATTGGTCATCGCGTTTGGTTGAAAATACAGTGGCGCGAAGCTACCATGTGTCGGATTATGAATGAATGGCTCTAACTCAGAATCAACACTAGAAGTAATGCTTGTAACTCATCGATTGTATATTTAATTACATTAGGGACGTCGCTTCAACACCCTAGGGGCCCGTGTCACTTGCAAACCCTGGTCAGGAAGAGTCTCAGTTGGGGAATTTTTGAAGTTCAATTTCAAACGACCATTGAGAAGAATCCTTTGCAGATGACTTCAATATGTGACGTGGTACTGTAAGTTTCACAGTGGTTGATCCAAGAGGATATTTCTAATCTAGTTCATAATAAAAGTCTTCAAAATGGAAAAGAAAGTGGACAAGTGTGTAGGGCTCGTCGACATCTTTTCTGCGATGCTTGTTTCATGCGAAAAGGTGTCTGAATGAAGAATTTATTATATGTTGAAGTTTCAACAAGAATGGTTAAAGATGGTAAAAATTATATTAAAATTTCAAAGTTATGCATTATGGAAAAAAATGGGGAGGGGCCAAGGGATTATCCCTCAACCCCATGCCAACGCCAAGTCCCCCATCTAAAGCTATATTATATAGTAACCATATGTTAAATCTTATCCATATCATAACATGGAGCCATACCATCGAAACATTTGATAACCATATCAACCATATCATAACGTGGAGTGGTGGAACTATACGCACCAACAAACCATACCATATTAGAACTATATATTATAATGTGTCAACATAAATTCATGCCACCACTCCAAAAAACATGGAGGAGAGGCCCGTGGGTTTGAACCCGAGACCTCTCTCCAAATAACTCAATGATTTACTATTGGGGCACCGCCCCACCATTGAATGAAAAACGACGCAAAATTCTTTTAAGTTACAAGCACCAAAACTTTATAAAGAAACCATAATTCCAACCATGAGTTAGGAGTTTAGGAACTTAGTTTTGCACAGAGACCGAGATAGGGTACATGTGCACAAGACATTAATGGGCACGGATGCCTAGGTGGAATCTGTATAGTTTGTACATTCTTTTCTTATTTTTAGGTAGTGTTTCTCGTTATGCATTCTAGAGGAGGCCTCAGGCAAATATGTTCGAGTTTATACTCATTTTTTGTAGAATTTCACAAGGAGTTTAGTGGTGTTGTTTATTTCTGGTTCCGACTGACATAAAACAAAGGGGTTTCCAGAAAACTCATTTGTAATCCTTTTTAAGACTAATAAAAAATGAACTTCGCATTGGAAGGGGCCCGAAGATGTAGCCAGGGGGTCTTGTGAAATCCGTTATCATCTGTAGTCTTATTTATCTGGTTTTTGCAAATATTTTTTTGCTTATGTGTGAGCAATTTTTAATCTCTTCCTATTCATATTTCAATCATTTTTATGATGTTAATGATTCAAATCTCCATTTTAATACATGGTTAAAAAGATCCTAAAAATTACAGATCAAGTTTGGTATCAGAGCATCTTAACCATTGTTGTATGAGATTGTGAATGTTAACTAGATCCAAGCTTAAGAGAGGAGAAGGGAAGCTTGAAGAGATTGATCCAGATATTGGTTCAAGAAGAGGCAAAATGGCATCTCAGACAAGGGAAGAAAATTTTTCTTCTATTCCATATGAAGGGCAAGAGTTCCAAAAACGAGCTTTGGTATTGGGTATCCCTCTCTATACTCAAGAAACTCTTCTTAAATTTATAGGTGGTTATCATAGCTATCTACGTCATATGATACTCATGTTTAATCCAACTAACCTTGATGAAGTTGTGTTAAAGAGAATCATATTGAGTCCAAGGGAAATAACACTAATGAAAATTTTTCCACGAAACCTTACAAACCTGACGGAAACAAGTTCAAAGGTAAGGGAAAGGGTAAGAAAACTGCTACAGTCAAGAAAGGAGGAGAAAATCCTACTTGTTCACATTGTTAGAAGAAGGGTCATGATGCTTGCAAGAGTTGGAAACTTCATCTGGAAAACAATCTTGAGAATTTTTGAAATAAGGAGGATAAGAACACCACAACTACAGTGATTCAACATGACTTAGCATCTGAATTAGGGGATGAAACATAGATTGTTGCTACAATAATCAAAGGTAATAATCCTTCTACCTCTAGTAAAAAATAGAAACCTGTTGTTGATGAAAGGAAAAGAAGTCAGTTATTTCATATTATAGTAATCGTTAAAGACAAAAACATTGATACTCTTTTTGATAGTGGATCAAATGCTAATCTAATTTAAGAAGAGATAGTTAGAAAACTGAAATTGGAAACTAAGTTACACCCGAAACCCTATCCTCTGGGATGTGTATGTGAAAATGCACAGTTGGAAGTTACAAGACAATGTAAGCTTAGATTTTCCATTTATTTTGGATATGTTGATGAGGTTGATTTAGATGTGGTTCCATTGGATATATGTGGCATTGTATTGGGAAGTCCTTATCTATATTATAGGAAGGTTTTCTTATATAGAGAGGATAACATATATCAGCTCACTAAAGACGATACTGAGTATATTGTTCGTGCACATCGCATGAAAACTAGTCTTTCCTTAGTTTCTGAAAGTCAAATGAAGAGGTTAGTGAATAATAGTAAGAATTTTATTCTTATGACTATTAAAGAAAAAGATGTTGAAACAAATAAATCGTTTAAAGGATGTGATCCTAAAGTGAAAAAGGACTTGACTAAAGTTGTATCTGATTATGATATTTTATTTCAAGAACCTAAAGGGTTACCTCCTAAAATAAAAATTCAACATAAGATTCACTTACAGAAGGATGCACCTCTACCTAACATTAGTATGTACAGGTCCCCAGTCATCAAAAATGCAGAGATAAAGAAACAAGTTCAGGAATTGCTTGAAAAGGGGGACATTCGACCAAGTTCCTCTCCATGTGGTTCACTGATTGTTTTGGTGTCGAAGAAGGATGGAACATGGCACATGTGTGTATATTGCATGGAACTAAACATAATCACTATCAAGAACATGTATCCTCTTCCAAGAATTGATGATCTTTTGGATCAGCTTAAGAATTCAGTCTTTTTCACTAAGTTAGACTTATGAAGTGGCGATCATCAAATTCGAATACATGATAACGATATTTTGAAGACTTCTTTTAAAACTAAGAAAGGATTGTATGAATGGATGGTAATGCCTTTTGGTCTTTGTAATGCACCCATGACATTCATGAGGGTGATGAATGATGTGTTTGGACCATTCATTGATGATTTTGTCATAGTCTACTAAGATTATATTTTCATTTTCAGTCGTAATTGGGAAGAACATATTAAGCATGTAAGGCATGTACTAGATGTACTTCTAAGGGAGAAATTGTATTTAAAGATGTATAAATGTGAATTTGGAAAGACATATTTAGTCTACTTAGGCTACATTTTAGGGTGAGGGGAATTGAATATTGATCCCTCTAAAGTAGAGGTAATTGTAAACTGTCCTAATCCAAATAATGTAACCAAAGTAAGAATATTTTGGGTAGCAGCCCAATATTGGAGGAATTTCATTGCAAACTTGTCTTTTATAGATTCTCCATTACATGATTTGAAAGGTACAAACATAGTCTTTTAGTGGGAAGGAAAAACACAAAAATCCTTCAACAGTTTGAAAGACAAGATAAGTATGAATCCAGTACTTGCACTGTTGGATCTTCAACAACCATTCGAAATAGAGACTGATGCTAGTGGTTATGCCATGGGGGTAGTCCTAATGCAACATAAAAAACCAATAAG
>JZKD02S1734156.1:0-16222 GCA_000966675.3 Picea glauca | reverse complement strand
TAAATTAATTTTATAAATTATATCGTGGTTAGCTCTCAAGTGTAAAAACATAAAACATTTAACCTAGTGTGAAAGGGCAAGGACAGTTTGATTTGAGGACAATGAACAACGGACAGCTATCGGCGTTCACCAGCAGTGGATGAGGCGGTTTACCAGTCTTAAGCCTTTCAGCGTTCACCATCCGCGAGTTAGCGGATGTGCTAGTGGGTAGGACCAAAGGGACCATTTTAGATGACAATATCTATGGTAATAAACAATTAAACACATTCACATTTAAAACAAAAATTTTAAACATACATTTTAAACACATTCACATTTAAAACAAAAATTTTAAACATACATTTTAAACACATTCACATTTAAAACAAAAATTTTAACCATACAGGAAACTTACCTATCCCCGGCGCTCACGACCTCTCCACGACCCCTGCGACCTCCGCAACCTCTCCACGACCTCTCCACGACCCCTGCAACCTCACGACATCCCGGCGTCCTCCACCTCACGTCCGTGCGCTCGACGACCTCACGACAACGATTACACAGAGCTCTCACAAATTTGCGCTCGCGACCACTAATACATAGAGCTCTAGCAGAGGCGATTACGCCAACAAATTTTTGTAAACATTGAAAATTCGATGTGTGGCTAATATATAAACCATCTTTCGGCCAAAATATAGTTCGGCCGAACTATCTTTCGGCCGAAAACTTATTGTTGGAAAGAAAATATCCGGCTGATCAAATTTCTACACGCAAATTGAGGGGGAGGTTATTGTATCGTTCGATTTGACGTTTATGTTTTCGATCGAAAAATAGTTCAGCCAAAAATAGTATCTTTCGGCCGAAAAATATTTTTAGTTCGGTCGAAAAAAGGTTTTTCAAAATTTTGGAGACCTGATTGTCACGAAAGTGTAACCCACCTTCGTGATTCCACCCTGTAGGAAGAATAGCATGAGTAAGGCACTCACCTATGGGTGGTGTAGATGTTGCTAGTGGTGGACCATGGGAAGGATAGTGAGGGTTGGTGGAAGCCCCAAAAAATGTATTCCCACATGCAGGACATTGACCATGGTAACATAGGTGAGGAGGAGGTGCAGGGTAGGATGTACTCATGCTCAGCTGAGATGAGGAACATAACTAGTCTTGAGGTGTGGTTGAGTATCTGTAAGGAGTTGGGGGGGCACCATAAGGAAATAAATATCCACTAGGTCCAGGTGGTGGTGGTGTACATGTGGGAGATATAGAGCTAATGAGACCATCGATTTCATGGGAGGTGTCAGGAGTGACTGAGTCACCTGATAGAGAGTGAGGGGCATCATGGAGGATTATGTAAAGATACCCAGACCGAGCATAGATCTAGTAATATTGTTGATCATTTTGTATGTCCTCTTCCTTGTTATTAGGAAATGTAATTGTGACATCCTTGGCTATGGGAGGAAGGAGGGACTTTAGGAAGACATACTTGAGGAATATGTCATCTAGATTGGGTTTTCATAAGCCATGTCGTATACACCACTCATGGATGTGGTACGAGATGTGGGTGGCAGTGGTTTCATGATAGGATGTAAGGATTTTGATCCCCAGGTAATGGTGGACAAGAAATTGGAAGAAGGTAATGAAAACATTCCCAATGGACACAAATGTTTGGTTAGATTTTCTTAGCTGATCTATGTATGAATTTGCAGTGTCACCCATCAAGGTTCTATGGAAAAGACAGATCCTGATGGATTCCTCTATGATGGAGTTCTAGAAACACCATAGGTGGAAGGACATCATGTTCTTCAAATGGTATTCTATATACTTTCCCTCAGACTTGGGGATGTTGGAGGGAAACCCGGTGGGAATAGGAGTCTAGTAAATATCATGGTGAAAGGGATTTTTGATCAACTAGTTCAATATTGGTATGTTGAAATTGGCCATAAAAGGAAAGGAGGATTAGGTAGTTTTGTCCATGGTGGATCTAGAAGGAGATCGTCTTGTTGGAGGAGGTACGTGGTGAAAAGTGGTTGTATCAGTACCTTTCAATGGGGATGGGGGTTATAACTATGAGGAGTTATACTTAGAAGTGGGAATAAGGTGGGGGGCCTTGCCTCATCAAATGGAGACAAGGGAACATCATATGGGGAACTGAGANTTCATGATAGGATGTAAGGATTTTGATCCCCAGGTAATGGTGGACAAGAAATTGGAAGAAGGTAATGAAAACATTCCCAATGGACACAAAGGTTTGGTTAGATTTCCTTAGCTTATCTATGTATGAATTTGCAGTGTCACCCATCAAGGTTCTATGGAAAAGACAGATCCTGATGGATTCCTCTATGATGGAGTTCTAGAAACACCATAGGTGGAAGGACATCACGTTCTTCAAATGGTATTCTATATACTTTCCCTCAGACTTGGGGATGTTGGAGGGAAACCCGGTGGGCATAGGAGTCTAGTAAAGATCATGGTGAAAGGGATTTTTGATCAACTAGTTCAATATTGGTATGTCGAAATTGGCCATAAAAGGAAAGGAGGATTAGGTAGTTTTGTCCATGGTGGATCTAGAAGGAGATCGTCTTGCTGGAGGAGGTACGTGGTGAGAAGTGGTTGTATCAGTATCTTTCAATGGGGATGGGGGTTATAACTATGAGGAGTTATACTTAGAAGTGGGAATAAGGTGGGGGGCCTTGCCTCATCAAATGGAGACAAGGGAACATCATATGGGGAACTGAGAACAAAGTTTTTTCATCCTACATGATTTTCTCTTTAGGGGAGCAATGGTGTCCAAGGTAAGTTTCAAGTTGGCTTTAGTGTTTTTGGTTTCCAATCCATTTTGGTGTGATGATAAGTTTGTTTGTTTGAATTTAGTTTCATAAAAGTGAGTTATTGATTCCTTAAAAATAAAATGCCCAAATTAAAGACATTTTTGAAAATAAATTATAATAAACTTCTAAATTTGTATGGGTAGAAGAAAACCAAATAAAAAGGGTAAATGGATGACTTTTCCTTTAGAAATATAGAAGAGGTGATACAAGTGAAATACCAAATCTAAAATGAAAACTTTTCTTTCCAAAAAATGTAGCTAAAGTGAAAAGGTGAATCCCTATTAGCAAGTAAAATGAAAAGAACTAAACGATATTTCTCTTCACTGAGGTTTTTTGCATGCAACTAAAAGCTACTCAAGGTTTTGAAACTCCAATCAAATTACTGCCAATGGTTGTAGAAAACACCAAATAACTAGATTTAATAAAATCAAATCTATGATCCTACCTTATATGCTTCTTAATTTTTCTTTTGGATGCATTAAAATGGTACGTAGAGAAAAAAAATAAACTAAAGGAGGGANGTATCTGTAAGGAGTTGGGGGGGCACCATAAGGAAATAAATATCCACTAGGTCCAGGTGGTGGTGGTGTACATGTGGGAGATATAGAGCTAATGAGACCATCGATTTCATGGGAGGTGTCAGGAGTGACTGAGTCACCTGATAGAGAGTGAGGGGCATCATGGAGGATTATGTAAAGATACCCAGACCGAGCATAGATCTAGTAATATTGTTGATCATTTTGTATGTCCTCTTCCTTGTTATTAGGAAATGTAATTGTGACATCCTTGGCTATGGGAGGAAGGAGGGACTTTAGGAAGACATACTTGAGGAATATGTCATCTAGATTGGGTTTTCATAAGCCATGTCGTATACACCACTCATGGATGTGGTACGAGATGTGGGTGGCAGTGGTTTCATGATAGGATGTAAGGATTTTGATCCCCAGGTAATGGTGGACAAGAAATTGGAAGAAGGTAATGAAAACATTCCCAATGGACACAAATGTTTGGTTAGATTTTCTTAGCTGATCTATGTATGAATTTGCAGTGTCACCCATCAAGGTTCTATGGAAAAGACAGATCCTGATGGATTCCTCTATGATGGAGTTCTAGAAACACCATAGGTGGAAGGACATCATGTTCTTCAAATGGTATTCTATATACTTTCCCTCAGACTTGGGGATGTTGGAGGGAAACCCGGTGGGAATAGGAGTCTAGTAAATATCATGGTGAAAGGGATTTTTGATCAACTAGTTCAATATTGGTATGTTGAAATTGGCCATAAAAGGAAAGGAGGATTAGGTAGTTTTGTCCATGGTGGATCTAGAAGGAGATCGTCTTGTTGGAGGAGGTACGTGGTGAAAAGTGGTTGTATCAGTACCTTTCAATGGGGATGGGGGTTATAACTATGAGGAGTTATACTTAGAAGTGGGAATAAGGTGGGGGGCCTTGCCTCATCAAATGGAGACAAGGGAACATCATATGGGGAACTGAGAACAAAGTTTTTTCATCCTACATGATTTTCTCTTTAGGGGAGCAATGGTGTCCAAGGTAAGTTTCAAGTTGGCTTTAGTGTTTTTGGTTTCCAATCCATTTTGGTGTGATGATAAGTTTGTTTGTTTGAATTTAGTTTCATAAAAGTGAGTTATTGATTCCTTAAAAATAAAATGCCCAAATTAAAGACATTTTTGAAAATAAATTATAATAAACTTCTAAATTTGTATGGGTAGAAGAAAACCAAATAAAAAGGGTAAATGGATGACTTTTCCTTTAGAAATATAGAAGAGGTGATACAAGTGAAATACCAAATCTAAAATGAAAACTTTTCTTTCCAAAAAATGTAGCTAAAGTGAAAAGGTGAATCCCTATTAGCAAGTAAAATGAAAAGAACTAAACGATATTTCTCTTCACTGAGGTTTTTTGCATGCAACTAAAAGCTACTCAAGGTTTTGAAACTCCAATCAAATTACTGCCAATGGTTGTAGAAAACACCAAATAACTAGATTTAATAAAATCAAATCTATGATCCTACCTTATATGCTTCTTAATTTTTCTTTTGGATGCATTAAAATGGTACGTAGAGAAAAAAAATAAACTAAAGGAGGGAAAAAAATGAAGTGGTAAAGATATAGACTATTTACAACAAAAAATAGGGATCCAAACCCTCAAGAAACCCCTTGAAGAAAAGATATCAAAACCACCTAGTGGTTTGTCCTCAATCCCTAGGGTTTTGTTAGGATTTTTAAAACACCTATTAAACTATAAAATTAGGGGTAGTTACAGTCCCTAAAAACCATCTACAACAAGAAAAAAAAAAACTGAAAATAATAGGAAATTTAAATATTGGGGTGAGTGAAAGATAATGATGGTCTCTCATGACACGTTAGTGGCAATGAAAACCTGGAAAAACATAAAATTGTTAACTTTAAGGGATTATTAAACGTACTTTTTCAATGAATTTGAATATGGAATCGTAATGAAAATAAGGTACGGTGCCCAAAGGCAAGGCAAGGCGAGTTGGCAAGAGGGGCACCCACAAGAGGAATCATAACAAAAATGAGGTAGGGTGCCCAAACGCAATGCAAGGAGAGTTGGAAAGAGGTGTGCCCACCCACAAAAATATTAGTAACAAAAATGAACACACAAGGGAGAACTAGGCAAGAAGATGAGCCAGATGCTGAATAAGGATAAATTTTGGCTTCAACTTAACTTTTTTAAGACGACCTCGACAAGGTTGGGCACCCAAAGGAAATGCAAGGAAAGTTGGAAAGAGGGGTGCACACAATAGGAATTGTAACGAAAATGAGATAGGGATCCTAAATGCAACGCAAGATGAGTTGGAAATTGGTGCGCCCACACACATGAAGAGACGTAAAGAAAACAACCACACAAGGGATCACTAGGCAAGAAGATGAGTCAAATGTCGGATAAGGAGAAATTTTGTCTTCGACTTAAATATTTTAAGATGGCCTGGGAAAAGGTGGGCGCACAAAGGCCAGGCAAGGTGAGTTGGAAAGAAGGGCACCCACATGAGTAATTGTAATGAAAAGGAGGCAGACCACACAAGGCAGCGCTAAGAAAGAATACAATTCAGCCACTGGATAAGGAGTAAATTTGGTCACAACGTAAGTTTTTTAAGGCAGCTTCGGAAAGGCAACGTATCAAAAGGCAAGGCACAAGGAAAAATGCTCAGAGGTAAGGCAAGTCAAGGTAGTGCTAGGAAAGAAGACGAGCCAATCGTCGGATAAGGAGTGAAGGTGGTTAGAACTTAACTTTTTTAATATGGCCTAGGAAAGGAAAGACAAGGAAAGGTGTGAGGAGGAAAGGAAAGGAAAAGTAGTGCTAGGAAATAGGACGATCCAATCGTCGAATAAGGAGTGGTGTTAAAAACTCATATTTTTTAGGACGTCCTAGGAAAGGAAAGACAAGAAAAGGTGCCAAGAGGCAAGGAAAGGTAAGGTGTGAGGAGGCAAGGTAGGGAAAGGAACCAAGAGCCAAGGCAAGGAAAGGTAGGGAATGGAAAAATCCAAGGAAAGGAAAGGCACTWAGAGGTAAGGCAARGAAAGGCAAGGCAAGGCAAGGTAGTGATAGACAAGAAGATGAGTTGACCATCGGATAAGGTGTAAATATGGTCAGAMCYTAATGTTTTTAAGATGTCATGGGCAAGGCAAGGCAAGGAAAGGTRTCGAGACACAAGGAAAGGGAAAAAATGGTGTCGGGAGGCAAGGAAAGGAAAGGCAGGGAATGACATAAGGAAATGAAAGGTGTGAACAGGCAAGGCAATGCAGGGCACAACATAAGGAAAGGAAAKCCAYGAAGAGGCAAGGCAAGGCAAGGTGCCATTAGATGAGTTGGGGTACAAMAKCCTAACCTATGGGTGAGTTGGTGGACACGTCATGACTTAAGAGGACCCATGTGGTGAGTTGGTGAGTCRACCTAACTCTCATGCCAAATGGTGYGAYGATCCATAGGATGGAGTGAGSACATATAAGTAATGCATGAGTTGGGATGAGTCAAGGCATAAAAACTCAGGAAGAGAATATTGAAGATGAAGAGTGAAGTTAGACTCGACTAAGTGTCTTGGTTGGGAATGTCATTGGAGAGCACACGATGAGTCTTGAAGTTGAGTTGCTATATGGGTTGGAAGTGCAAGTGATGGAGAGGAGACTTGTGACATATGTGAAAGGCGGACTCAGGTTGCCGAAAGGGGGCCCTATGAGATGGTGAAGTGAGGAAAAAGTCGTCAAAGTGACTTGGCTGAATTCTATATGTCTTTGTATGGAGCTGCAACTCCCCTCTTGTGACTGTCTCTCATTGTAGCACTATGTATATTGTGATTTATGGGCGTTAGGAATAGTGCATTCTACCCAACCATACTTGTGTCTCTTTCTCCTGTATGGATGATTGCATGTTCTTAATGGCTTAAATGACTAAGTATATAACCATGTAATTGTGTAAGTGTAAACAATGCATGTGTAGTGTAACTTGGCACAATTGTCTCAAGGTAGAGTATGGGCATGCCTTGAGTGAGGCATAGTACAGATGGAGTACGACATGGACGGGCCAAGCCACCAAGCCAAAAAAGTTGTGATGTTGGAAGACTTGTGAGTTCCAAGTCGAGTTGGATCCCTAAGAAGACTCTAGGCATGTGAAAGAATCAGCGTATGATTGGGTGGATATCACGTTGGGTCCACAATTTCCATGGAGTGGATTGAAAGGAACCTTTCCAATATATAAGGAGGACACCTCCATCGTTCGAAGTCATCCAATAAGATTTCAATCAATGAGTGACTGACAAGGGTGGAAAAGGAGTTATGAGGTGCAAAGTATAGATTTGGGGGCATTGTGAACTACTTGGACGATGTCTGCACAAAGGAAATAGACATCTTGGCATGTGTTTGAGGCATTGCAAAGCTAGACTAAGGCTATGGTAAGCGATGAAGAGGCACTGCAGGAGGAACATCAATGGATGCATCAGAGGTTGGATTGTGAAAGTATTTTGGGCAGTAGGGAGTGTTGCCATGACTTATTTTTATTTATACGAAAGAGACCCAGACAAAAATCTTCACCCACCACCTTTTTGTATCTTTGGAAACACTCTTCATATTAATAAGCTTAAGGAATCCACCCATAACGGTGTGTTTTCATCTCTTTATACTTGTTGGATGTTATTATTCCTTGCGTTGTTGTGGATGGCTAGGTATTGATGAGTATTGGCCAGGTGTTAAAATAGAACGAGGATGATTTAAGTACATGTTTGGACGTGTGCCTATTGTTATAAAACTTGGTTTCATATATAACAAACTATAGCTTATGGCACAGTTATCGATGGTCCTTAAGTGAAGAGGCATAGTTCTATTGTAGTAGGGACAGGTTGGTCATGTCCCTATAACTGAGGCAAGGTAGTGATTTATCGTTGGGGGTTTCCCACACTTCTATGATTTTCATCTCACAGTCGAAAACAAAAAACCTAAATTCCCCCACACTTGGACGGTTTCCATCACAACTAGACACGAACACCCTGAATTCCCCCGCACTTGGACGATTTATGTTGCAGCAGAACATGAAAACCCCGAATATCCCATAGTTGGAATATTTCCATCACATCGAGACATGGAAACCCTAGATTCCCCACACTTGCACATTTTTCGTCATGATCAGACCTAGAAACCATGCATTTCCTCGCACTTGCATGGTTTCAGTAGCGGTTGGACATAAAGACTTGAAATTCCCCCGCACTTGCACCATTTTCGTTGCGGTTGGGCATGGAAATGATGAATTTCCCCACACTTGCATGGTTTTCATCGTGAAAGGACATGGAAACCCCAAATTTCCTGTACTTACATGGTTTCTTTCTTGAGCGACTTGAAAACATCAATTTTTTCGTCACTTTCACGATTTATTTCATGGCTCGACATGGAAACCTCATATTTCCCACTCTTTCATGGTTGGTTTCTTGATCAACTCGGAAACCATGGATTTTCTTGCACATGCACAATTATTCTTACTTGACCGACATGGGAACCATGAATTTTCCCTCACTTGCATGGTTTTCATCACAACAAAACATAGAAAAACCGAATTTTCCATGCTCGAACTCGCTCTCTCACGTCTGGGCTTGGAAACCCCAAATTTCCCACACTTGCATGGTTTCTCTCACGAATGAATTCGAGACCTCAAATTCCCCACACTTGCATGGTTCCTATCACAACAGGACATGGAAACCNCCCTATGAGATGGTGAAGTGAGGAAAAAGTCGTCAAAGTGACTTGGCTGAATTCTATATGTCTTTGTATGGAGCTGCAACTCCCCTCTTGTGACTGTCTCTCATTGTAGCATTATGTACATTGTGATTTATGGGCGTTAGGAACAGTGCATTCTACCCAACCATACTTGTGTCTCTTTCTCCTGTATGGATGATTGCATGTTCTTAATGGTTTAAATGACTAAGTATAGAACCATGTAATTGTGTAAGTGTAAACAATGCATGTGTAGTGTAACTTGGCACAATTGTCTCAATGTAGAGTATGGGCATGCCTTGAGTGAGGCATAGTACAGATGGAGTACGACATGGACGGGCCAAGCCACCAAGCCAAAAAAGTTGCGATGTTGGAAGACTTGTGAGTTCCAAGTCGAGTTGGATCCCTAAGAAGACTCTAGGCATGTGAAAGACTCGGCGTATGATTGGGTGGATATCACGTTGGGTCCACAATTTCCATGGAGTGGATTGAAAGGCACATTTCCAATATATAAGGAGGACACCTCCATCGTGCGAAGTCATCCAATAAGATTTCAATCAATGAGTGACTGACAAGGGTGGAAAAGGAGTTATGAGGTGCAAAGTATAGATTTGGGGGCATTGTGAACTACTTGGACGATGTCTGCACAAAGGAAATAGACATCTTGGCATGTGTTTGAGGCATTGCAAAGCTAGACTAAGGCTATGGTAAGCGATGAAGAGGCACTGCAGGAGGAACATCAATGGATGCATCAGAGGTTGGATTGTGAAAGTATTTTGGGCAGTAGGGAGTGTTGCCATGACTTATTTTTATTTATACGAAAGAGACCCAGACAAAAATCTTCACCCACCACCTTTTTGTATCTTTGGAAACACTCTTCATATTAATAAGCTTAAGGAATCCACCCATAACGGTGTGTTTTCATCTCTTTATACTTGTTGGATGTTATTATTCCTTGCGTTGTTGTGGATGGCTAGGTATTGATGAGTATTGGCCAGGTGTTAAAATAGAACGAGGATGATTTAAGTACATGTTTGGACGTGTGCCTATTGTTATAAAACTTGGTTTCATATATAACAAACTATAGCTTATGGCACAGTTATCGATGGTCCTTAAGTGAAGAGGCATAGTTCTATTGTAGTAGGGACAGGTTGGTCATGTCCCTATAACTGAGGCAAGGTAGTGATTTATCGTTGGGGGTTTCCCACACTTCTATGATTTTCATCTCACAGTCGAAAACAAAAAACCTAAATTCCCCCACACTTGGACGGTTTCCATCACAACTAGACACGAACACCCTGAATTCCCCCGCACTTGGACGATTTATGTTGCAGCAGAACATGAAAACCCCGAATATCCCATAGTTGGAATATTTCCATCACATCGAGACATGGAAACCCTAGATTCCCCACACTTGCACATTTTTCGTCATGATCAGACCTAGAAACCATGCATTTCCTCGCACTTGCATGGTTTCAGTAGCGGTTGGACATAAAGACTTGAAATTCCCCCGCACTTGCACCATTTTCGTTGCGGTTGGGCATGGAAATGATGAATTTCCCCACACTTGCATGGTTTTCATCGTGAAAGGACATGGAAACCCCAAATTTCCTGTACTTACATGGTTTCTTTCTTGAGCGACTTGAAAACATCAATTTTTTCGTCACTTTCACGATTTATTTCATGGCTCGACATGGAAACCTCATATTTCCCACTCTTTCATGGTTGGTTTCTTGATCAACTCGGAAACCATGGATTTTCTTGCACATGCACAATTATTCTTACTTGACCGACATGGGAACCATGAATTTTCCCTCACTTGCATGGTTTTCATCACAACAAAACATAGAAAAACCGAATTTTCCATGCTCGAACTCGCTCTCTCACGTCTGGGCTTGGAAACCCCAAATTTCCCACACTTGCATGGTTTCTCTCACGAATGAATTCGAGACCTCAAATTCCCCACACTTGCATGGTTCCTATCACAACAGGACATGGAAACCTCAAATTGTCTTGCGCTTGCATGATTTCCATCGCGGTCGGACGTGGAACCACTGAAAATTTTGTGCACTTACATAGTTTCCATCGCGGAAAAATAAAGAAACCCCAAATTTCCCGTGCTTGCACAATTTTCATCTCAGTCAGACATGGAAACCCCTAGTTCCCCACACTTGGATGACCATGCTCTTGTTAGGTGTGGAAACCACGAATTTCCCACATTTGTGTGGTTTCCATTGTGGTCGGACATGGAAGCCTCAGATTTTTCCACAATTGCATGTCTTCCATCATGGGAAGCCCAAAAATCCCCGTTAGTTTACCACACTTGCATGATTGGACATGGAAGCCCCACATTTCCCACACTTGGATGATTTTTCTCTCGATCGAGACATGGAAACATGAAACTCCCCACACTTGGACAGTTTCTCTCTTGATCGAGACATGGAAACCATGAACTCCCCACACTTGGACGATTTATCTCTTGATCGAGACATGGAAACCACAAAATCCCCACACTTGGATGGTTTCTCTCTCAATCGACATGGAAACCCCGAATTTTTTCGCGATTGCATAGTTTTTGTCGTGGTCAGACATGGAAAGCACAAGTTTTCCACACTTGAAGGTTTTTCTATCATGGTGGGACATGTAAGCCCCATGTTTCCCACACTTTGATGGTTTTTTTCATGGCCGGAGATGGATACCCCTGATTCCCCACACTTGGACAACTTCTGTTGCAGTCAGACATGGAAACCTTGAACACAATTGCAAGTTTTACGTTGCAGTCGTAAATGGAAACCCTAAGTTTCCCACACTCACGCTAGGCCAATTTTCATCGCATCGAGACATAGAAACCCCAAATTTCTTGGAGTTTCACTTGGGCGGTCGGACATGGAAACCCCGAGTTTCTCACACTTAGATTAGGCAGCTTTCGTCATGGCTAGACATGGAAGCCCCAAGTTTCTTGCACTTAGCTTTTGCAACTCCCATTGTGTCCAAACATAGAAGCCCCAAGTTTCCCACACTTATACTTAGGTTGCTTTCGTCGGGGTCAAACATGTTTCCCATAAATCCTAGTCTTCCCACGCTTGCAATTTTGGGTGGCTTCTATCGCGACCAGACATGAAAACCCCAAGTTTCCCACAATTCACTTTTGGGTGTCTTTCATTGTGGTTGGACATGGAAAACCCCCATGCATAGGTTATTTCTCTCTCAGCCAACTTGGAAACCCCAAATTTCGTCGCACCTATAAATCTTTTCCATCGCGGTTATACACGAAAACCCCAAATTGCGTCGCAACTACAGAGGGTTTTCCATTGCGGTCATACATGGAAACTCAATGCTTCCCTCGGTAGGCCCAAAAACCCCAAGTTACCTTCCCTCTCACTTGGGAAAATTCCGTCACCCGCCCGGGGAGATGGAAACTACAATTTTCCCACACTGTCACTTTGGGCGGATGGATGGAAACCCCCAGTTCCCCACACTTCCCAATTCGAGCAGCTTTTGTCACCCAACTGAGCGTGGAAATACCAAGTTTCCCACATTCTCACATGGGTAACATCTGTCACCCAACCGTATGTGGATATCCCTGATTTTCTATACTTGGGCAGTTTTCTATCGACTGACATGGAAACCTTGAATTTCCCCACACGCTTGGGTGGAGGATTCACCCTCGGGTGGCCTGAAAACCCCAAGTTTCGAACACTCACACTTGGGGCTGATTTCCACCTTTGATCGGAGTGGAAACCCATAATTCCCCACACTTGGGTGGTTTATCTGTTGGTCGATACTCGTAAACCTCAAATTCCCCACACTTGGGCGATTTCTCCATTGGTCGAGACTCGGAAACCCCGAATTCCCCACACTTGGGAGATTTTTCTGTTGGTCGAGACTCGAAAACCCCGAAATCCCTACAGATGCACGAAGCCTTTCATATGTGAACAAGATGTTTCAAGCATGGAACAAACAAATCCAAACAAAATGTGTGCAACAAATAACAAGAGGTGTCGAGATTTAGAATGGTATGATTATATGTTATTAATCAAGGCAAAGAAGGGATGAATCTCAGTGGATCATGGTAGCAAGGCCACTGATCTGTAATTTTCAGGATCTTTTTAACCATGTATTAAACTTGATATTTGAATCATTAACATCATAAAAATGCTTGAAATATGAATAGGAAATGCTTAAAAATTTCTCAAACATAAGCATAAAAAGATTTGCAAAAACCAAATAAATAAGGTTGCAGATGATAACGGAGTTCACCAGACCCCCTGGCTACATCTTTGGGCCCCTTCCAATGAAAAGTTCATTCTTTATTAGTCTTCAAAAGGATTACAAATCAATGTTCTGGAAACCCCTGTATTTTATGTCAGTCAGAACCATAAATAAACAACACCACTGAACTCCTTGCAAAATTATGAAAAAAACCTGGCATGAAAAATGAGACAACCTTCCTGCAAATAAGACAAAAATGTTCAGATTTCACCTTGATATATGTGCCCATTAATGGCATGTGCGCATGTACCCTGTCTTAGTCTCTATGAAAAAATGCATTCCCAAACTCCTAACTCATGGTTGGAATTGTGGTTTCTTTATAAATTTTCGATACTTGTAACTTAAAATATTTTTTTGTTGTTCTTCATTCAACGGTGGGTTGGTGCCCCAATGGTAAAGAGTTGAGTTATTTGGGGAGAGGTCTTAGTGTAAAACCTACGGGCCTCTCTTCCCTTCGCACATTCGAGAGTGGTGGTATGAACTTATGTTGACACATTATAATATATAGTCTTGATATGGTATGGTTTGTTGGTGCGGATAGTTCCACTACTCCATGTTATGATATGGTTGATATGGTTATCAAATGTTTCGATGGTATGGCTCCACGTTATGATATGGATAAGAGTTAACATTTGGTTACTATATAATATAACTTTGAATGGGGGCCTTGGTGTTGGCATGGGGTCAAGGTCTAAGCCCTTGGCCCCTCCCCATTTTTTTCCATAATGCATAACTTTTAGCTTTTAATATAATTTTTACCATCTTTAACCATTCTTGTCGAAAATTCAACTGCTGATAAATCTTGCATTCAGACACCTTTTCTCATGAAATAAGCATTGTTGGAAAGTTGTCGATGAGCCCTACGCACTTGTCCACTTTATTTTCCCTTTTGAAGAGTTTTATTATGAACGACTTTAGAAAGATCCTCCTGGATCAAACCTTCCCACTGGGAAGATTTTGGGCCACCAAAAGTATTAAATTATTCTAATAATAAGTGAGTGTATAGCTCCCTCACCCTTCTGGTCTCTATCCACCATGATTTTCTTGGATGCATTCCTTTAATCCCCACATGAAGGTATTCCACATCACCTATTCATGAAGTCATGAACTTGTTATCAAGTATGACATATTCCTGAAGTTCATTAAGATACTCAGAAGAAAATGCATCAACCAAAGATACTTGTACATGTTCATCCTGATCCATGATCATAGGAGGCTCATGCAATTTCAAGTTTTCCACATTGACGACATAATATATTTTCAAGTAAGGAGGAAAATCTAACTAGAAAACATTATTACCAACTTTATCCAAAATTGTGAAAGGTCCATACCTGATAGGTTTCAACTTTTTACCTTCACCCTAGATTCGGTCTTTTCTTATGTGAAGCCAAACTTCATCACCAACTTGAAAGCGATGATCCACTCGGTTCTTTTCATGTCTTGCTTTGTATTTAGCGTGACCTGATTCCAACTATTCTTGCACTTCTTGATCAATTACCTGAATCTATTGGATAAACTTCAAGGGATTATCTGCATCAACTTCCCCATTTTCCACTGAATCTTTCCCAAAAAAAAAGTCTAAAGGATACTTTGGTACATAACCAAAACAAGTCTTGAATGGAGACTTATGTGTATAAGAGTGTATGGCCCTAATGTAGGCATGTTGTACATAATTCAAATGCTCATCTCACATCTTGGGATGCTTGGAACAATACCCTCAAAGAAGATGTACTACGGTCATGTTGACCACTTCAGTTTGTAAGTCATTTTGTGGATGAAATGCCATGATTTTCTTCAACTTTGTGTCCATTCGTTCCCATAAAGATCAAGGATGATTTTAAGGATGGAAATTTATTTTAAAATGTAGAAACCTTGGCTAATCTTACTAATCCTTCATATGCCAACTATAAGTGTTTGGTGATATTTTTGTAAAAATATTCAAAATTCTAAGGATTTTATACATTTTTTTATAAATTTTTGGTGATTTTTAAGGTAAAATATTTTTATGCTATAGAATTTGGGCGAATCATTTTTAAAATAACGAATCTCTTTTTTGGAAAAACCATGGAAAATTAGCCCATGAACGAAATTTATCCCCTAAAATCATCCATGATAAAGATGACCAAAATTTCCCCAGAAAGAGGTAATCTTGATTCAATACAATAGAAGTGGGTAACCCAAAATGAACCCATACTTGCTGAAAGAATAATTGAGCAGTCAACTCAGTTGTGACCTGCTTCTTACAAGGCATCAATATTCACATTTTACTGAACCTATCCACAACAACATACAAGTATTCATGCCCTTTTCTAGACATAGGTAACCCTCCCACAAAATCCATTGACACACTTTCCCATGGATGGGAAGGAACATGAAGTTGTATGTACAAACCTATTTTTCTATTACTTTGTTTACTGGTTGCACATATAACCCATCCTTTTACATATTTGGACATTGTTTCATTCATTCAAGGCCAATAACAAAACTTTTGCAACTGTGTCACATTTTTTCCTACACCAAAATAACCTGCAATGAGAGATGTATGAGCTTCTCTTATTATATGAACTCTTTCATTTTGTGGAATACATATTTTTCCAAGGTGATACAACAACTTATCATGAATATGATAGTTGAGTTCTTCATTCTGAGATCCATGTATTAGTGATTCATAAACTACTTTGTATTGTTCATCTTAAGAATATTGTTCAACATAACGTCAATGAACAAAAGAACTTTCTTGTATGACTATAAAATCATTTTTCGGTGGTCTTGATAACATATCTGCAACTTTGTTCTGAATTCCTTTCTTATATTTAATAACTAAATCAAATTGTTGTAAGAAACCCATCCATCTGAAATGTCTTGATTGTTTTAGCTTAGTTTTTGATTGAATATATTATAGTGGTC
>JZKD02S1734145.1:92087-110159 GCA_000966675.3 Picea glauca | reverse complement strand
TTTGGTGCTCATCTTTGTTCAATGGATGCTTCAACAATCTCTCTATGCTTTTGATGGGTGCCATAATTTGCTCTTCTTTGGATTGTGTTTTTCTTGAGTGTATGTTGCTTTCCCTCTAGTAGTTTGAAGAAAAATTTCCCTAGCTTCAATTCAAAAAGATGAATAGAACCATACTTCAATACCAAGACTAGAATCTTGATTCAGAGTTGATGAACCTGAAAACACTTTGTGGCATGAGGGAAAACCTGCTACTTTAGAAGAGAATTTTGTAGATGTCACCTGGATATAATGATGATGACAATAAAGTTATAAACCACATGGTTGTTGTAATAGCGAGGAATATCCTCCATAAACTGTTCATTTATGTGAATAATTTCGTATCCAACTTCATTTAAGACAATCAAGGAGATCCATCTAATTTCTTGCCACTGATTTTCAGTAACACTTCCCTCTAGCATATTACGAACAAAGAAGAATTCAATCAAAGATTCTTCTTGACTAGACCAACATTATCTTTTTTTTGGTGTGTGCTACACTAGTACTACTCCAGACTTGTTCTTGAATGGTTTCCAAAAAGTACATAATCCTAGAACAATTGTTGTCAAAGTACTTTGAGAGGTCCATTAACCACAGGATTTGAGATTTGAATGCAAGATTGCCAACATTGCCGTTTAACTTGATTTATAGGATACGATGACAAATTCACATGCTAAAGAATTTCATGGAAGGATTGTTGATATTCCAAGGCAAAAATTTGCCACCTTCTGTACAGAATTACAAACAAGTTGTGAATTGGTATTGATAAGCAAATGAAAAAGGAGTGGCCACATTACTAACACCCTAACTGGGACAACTATTCTAATCATCCCTGTTTCCAACAATGCCCATGTTGAGATATCTTACAAATAGAGGATCAGCAATATTGAGAAACTTTAAGTGAAGGCTACTAAACTTGAGATGGATAGGGAGGGAGCTTGACAAAAATATATGGTGTATTGTACATAAGGAAAAATCATCTGCAAAACAATTATCAAAAGAAGTGCCGTGCACAAACATTTATGGTTCCCAATACATGTAAATTTTGAAGTGGACACCATGGAAACTCTTTATTCCACTTAAGCTACGAAAATCCATCTCATGACTTCAACCAGAAGAGGCATACACCTTTCATGTGCTGCACAAACCCACTAAAGAAAATTACAATTCTAGTGCAAAACGTGCAAACTAGGTGATGATGAATTGGAGAATTACCCAAGAACAAGAAAGGATTTGATCAAGCCTAGTCTTCTTTTCACTATCAACTTGGGCATTATATTTATGAAAATTATATTTATCTTGTTATTGCCCTATTGGTTCTGAATGGGTGTTCGTTCTTGATTGTTTTTTCCCTAGAGCCTTGGTCTCTACACTTGCTGAATCCTTATGATCATTCTTGATCTCGTCAATTGGTTGATGCCATTGCCTTTATCCATGTTCTTCCTTTTTCTTATTTTCTTAGGGGTGTTACTCATGTTCAATTTCCTTCTGCATGACTGGCTTGCTAATTGGCTTCTTTTATGTCATCGGCAGATCCCCTATGGTTAATACTTGTTAGAACCTATTGCATCTTATCACAACGAAGGTTGATGAGTTATAGTGTATTTATTAATAGCTTTGTCAAAATCTGGTTGGTAGGTTTCTTTCCTTCCTTGCATACCCTCGTCAAAATATTTGTCTCTTTCTTATATACAGTTCCCATAGAAACTATTTCAATTGTAGTCTGATAGGTCGAGAAGCAGTTCGAAATTGCAGACCTTGATTCTTCTTGCACAATATTTATGTAGAATACGTGTGAAATATTTTCCTTGAGCATCATTCATAAGAGGCAACAAGGAACAAAAGCATTCACATTTATCTATTAAGTGAATTTGAACTGTTAACTTGCAAGGGCAGAGTCTTGCATAAGTGAAGGGCTAAACCTGACGACCATGTTCTCATGTTGAGGCTAATTGTTATTCTTGCTATTAATGGATTTTTTAACATAAACTCTGATATTTTCTTCACGCAGAAGTGTGTGGTTAAGGCCTCCACACATTTTGGGAACTTCTGTTTTTATGTGAAAGGATAAAATGATTGGTCACTGTAGTCCTTCATCTTCTATTTCTTTTCAAGGACTAGTTTTAGAATTTATGGTCCATGGTTGGGAAAATAATTGCTTTATACTTTTCTGAGAGTAGGCTTATTGCGCATCTGTTTTTTGTAAATGTTAAATGAGCTTTGAAAAGAGTCAACAGGTCTCGCGTGTTTCTTCTTGGTCCTTCACATCATTACTACACTCCAAAGTGTGCCCTCTCAAGTGCTACAGTGTACAAGACACCTCTTGGGGACCTGCCCATTGATTTGGAAGGTGAGCCAAGCTGCCTTCTGCTCTTAATGTAAATGTGCTTGCCACCTGATACATTAGCTTGGAGTAATTTTACAGTCTAATTGAAAATCCATTGGTGGGATAGGATTGGATTCAAATAAAATGGACTGATGTTTATTTTTCTTTTCTTATTTGCAACTTATTATTCAATTATTTCTGGATTTGGCACATAAAGAGGTTTTTTTCTTTTTCTTATTCTGGTTTTTATTCCAGTATGTTGCTTGACATCTCTGGCTAAAGATTTCAATTTTATAGTACATATTCATTTCTACACTGCATCTGGTATTTTCAGTTTATGAGGAGCTCAAAGCAACTGGTAAATTTGAAATCATGGATATTCAAGTAGATGAGGAAGAGCATAGCATGGAGATGCATTTACCATACCTAGCAAAAGTATTTCAGGGGTAATCAACGCCCCCCCACCATATCTAAAGTTTTCTGAAGTAATAGTTACATGCAAAGATCTTTTTTAACAATCCACTTTTAAATGCTTCTCTACAGATGGCCAGTAAAAATTGTTCCGATTCTTGTTGGTTCTCTTAGTACAGAAAGTGAAGCAATGTATGGGCGCTTTCTCTCAAAGTATGTTAATGATCCAGCAAACTTTTTCTCTATCTCATCAGATTTCTGCCACTGGGGATCACGGTATTCTCCAACTTCCATCTTTGGCACTATTTGAACATTTCCTGTGGATCTCATTTTCCATTTTGATTATATCATGCCAACTTCATTTTATTGCATTCTACAATCCGTTTCCCTTGCTCTTTTTATCAGTTTCAGTGAAGACAATTTTGTTGATTTGAATTCCGATGGCATGAGCTCATCGTCTTTGTTTGTGTCAGATTCAATTATGTATACTACGATAAGAAGGAAGGTGCCATTTACAAATCTATCGAGGCCCTTGACAAGAAAGGCATGGATATTGTCGCATCAGGAGATCCCAATGCCTTCAAAGACTACCTGTTGCAGTACAGAAATACTATTTGTGGTCGACATCCTATCACTGTGTTCCTTCATGTGAGAAATTGAAGCAACTATTTTTAAACACTTCGCTTGCTAGGTAAAGTGAGTTGTGTGATTCTAATTAGTTTTGTGCTGCAGATGTTGCAGAACTGTTCAACAAAGATAAAAGTTGCATTTGTCCAATATGAGCAATCTAGCAAAAGCAAAACCATGCGCGATAGCAGTGTCAGCTATGCATCTGCAGTGGCCAGAGTAGAGATATGAGGTTAAAATTTTAGATGCTCTTATGAACAGAATTTCACTTGTATGCAATACTTTTGGCCTTTGGAAGCCATACATATTATCAACTTGCATAAGTGAATAACACTTCGTTCTGTAAAATGCTTCTGGCGTTGATACATTTTATTGCCTTATGCTCCTTATCCTTTCTCTAGCTCGATTACGAAATTCCATTTCGTATTCCCGCATTTCATATCTTATTTATTTTTCGCATGTAGTCATGGTGTATCAAAAACAATATACTCTTGATTATAACCAATAATGTAAACATTTCATTTCATATACTTCCACATTTCATGTTTTTTTAAGTATGTAATGATAGGTCGTATCAAACGAGGCATGATAAGAGTGAGGCATGCAATAGAGTTAGTCAGCTGAGGAATCAACCTCTAGAACTCCTACATGAAGTTCCAAGTACTTGATCACTTCATATAGTCCATTAAACTATGTGTGTTTATATATATTAATTAATGCTTGATATTATTTTCTTAAATTTTTTTTTTTACATTATTCATTTCATTTATTTTTATATTTTGATATGTGTGTTTATATATATTAATTAATGCTTGATATTCTTTTTTTTATATTACCAATTTCATTTATTTTTATATTTTGATCAATAAGAATGGATATTACACATCTCATCCATACTCTGTATTTTTTCTATTTTTTTAAATATTATATTAAATCGACTTATGCCACATGTCACATTAAATTAGGCATGCACAATACATACCTTCTTCATATTGAGTTGTAAAATGCACCTCATTTTTCCCGGTGCAATAAAGGAGTGTAGGAACCCCTAGGTGAAAAACAATGGTGGCCTTGTAGCAAGTATGATGAAACATTTAATGTCTTTACTAAACACTAATCTCGGTGTATCAAAGGAGTGTAGGAACCTCTAGGTGAAAAACAATGGTTGCCTTGTACCAAGTATGTTGAAGCATTTAGTGTTTTTACTAAACATTGCACTTTATCATATTCCACAAGATTATGCTACTATTATAGATCTATGTTAACCATGGATCTATTAGAACCTAGGTACAAACCTCTTGTCGCTTAAGAGCTTTGGAGTTAACATGGATCTATGTTAGTGTGGGTTTATGGATTTTTTTTTATGTTAATTTTTATTATTATACATAACAACGGATGTGAATATCTTTCCACACTCAAGGTGTAAAGCACCTTGTTTCTCTCAATGCAATTAAGACTACAACATAAGTATTTTCAAAATTGACCTAGTTCTACAATAATTAAACTTGAAATAATAACTAATGCTTATTGTTCTCTATTGTGAAAGCACTTCGAGTTAACTACAATATAGTGGACAACGTATTCTATGCAACACAGAAACAACTTAACTTATAGGATTAACAAATGACAAATTATTTGGGAAAACATGTATTGATAGTGTGAAATTAACTTGAATTGTGAGAATTGTTAAGATATCTTTAAAATTTCCAAGTAAGAATTGTTGCTAGGATTGGTTTTCTTATTATTTGGTATGTAAAATATTATGCTATTCTTGCCGTACTATGAGAATCTTATCATGAAGTCTTTGTTTCTACATTGTCATTTCCCCTTAACTATAGTTAATCTTGGCTTATTGACCTTTCATGTAAAACCTTACCTCATGTAGCTTGTAAGAATAACAATGTTATGTTTATATATAATAAAAAATATGTTTCTCAAAATTTTGGACACAATGATGGAGGGTGAGAGGAGGCCAATTGAAAACTTAAGTCACATGGTTCATTTTTGTGTTTGAATTTGATGATAATGAAATCAAAGATTGATTTTCAATGTAAAAGGTGATATAAAATTTGCAAGTTTGAAAATGAAGTTTAAGATAATTTTGTTATAATCTTATGTCATTATGCTTAGAAGTTACTAGATATTGATTAATATATATATTTGTATAACATGATTATTAGATAAATAACACCGGGTGACAAGTGACAAAGCTATAAATATTATAAGTTATCTGGTTTTCAATAATTTAAAAAGGAATTCATCATAAACTTATGATAATAAGGTTATGATCATAATAATAAGGCTATAAGTTATTGTTGTGTGATTTGGTGCATAAGGTGACCAAAAGGCACTCAACAATGGCTTGGATCCACTAAAGTAGACAAAAATAAAGATGTGGGCAATCCATTTCAATCTAAATATCTTTCAAACATCAAATAGATGGAAAACTAATGAGGAAAGGAGAAGTAGCCTTGGGGGAAGCTTCTTGTTATTGGCATTGTTATGGAGCAAGAAGAGAGGGATTCAAGTGGAGAATCCTCCTCACAAAGGATCTACATGTAATGACAACAAAAAAATGATGCTACCATTTCCCAATGAGACTAGTATGTCAAGCAATTGGTGCCAAATCAAATGAAGAAACTTGCACACCATTTGAAAAGCTTTATGGGGGAGAAAATACTAAATGCTTTGTGTTAGCTTTTAGGGTTACTCTGAAAGTGTTTACACCATGTTTAGGGGTGCTTCATGAAATTTGGGGTAAATGGTTATGATTAACCCATGGATGATCTATGATGGATTTGCTTGAACTCAGTTGGGTGCTTGCATGGTGTTCTTCTTTAGGGCGTTGGAGACATTCAAACAACTTAGTGACATTCTACACGCTAGCCACATGGAGAAGGTCATTTGCTTGGAGAATACCCTACATTGGAGGAATCTTTGGCATTCTAGAGGATGGTGTTGAGCCCTATATAGAAAAGGGTAGCTTGGATGCTTGCATGGAGACATGGAGTTGACTTGGGTATGCCTAGGTTCTGATAGTGTTCATGCATGGGGGAGTCGACCCTATTGTAATCCTTACTGAACTAGGATAATTCTTTAATGAAATTTGTATACTTTAAAAAAAAATGTTGAAATTTTGTATTAAAAGAGTTAAGATTTTAAAGGGGGGTAAACAAACTTGGGAATGGTTCCAAGACAATCATAATATGACAAGTGTGTCGAATATTCCAATGAATCAAAAGCTTGAGTGTTAAATTGTTTTTTGAATGTCTCATAACAAAAAGTAATAGGTGTCAGATCTGACGGTTGAAGATAAAACAAGATCAACAGTCTAGGATAATTATGGAGCTATAACTCATAGGTTTTTAAAATTGACCTTAGCCTCCAAAAAATGGAAACTACCCGAATCCACATGGCAACTTCAAGTTAATTGCAGAGCCTAAAGACATTGTGTGAAAACTGCTACGAAAGCCTCCACAAACCACTTTTTGGGTTTGTGGCATCATCACATAACGAATTAATGTGTTAGTTGAAAACATTAATAGCGTCATATACTTTTCCAGGTGAAAACAAACAAGACGTTGATAGGTGTTAACTAACAACAAGGTAATTTAATATGTTAAAGTATGCAAATTTTAAACAAAAGAAAGGTGGTCATTCTTTCAAAATACCACTACATGCATGAAAAGTCAACATTAAATCTCAGAAAATATGGGTTATAGTACAAGTTAGTTGGAAACCATTTCAACCAATCAAAATTTGAATTCTCAAACTAAATGGGTATGGTTTTCCCTTTTCTTCAGTTATTTTTCTCATACTATGAAAGTTCTCAAATCACATTATATTAGTGTTGAATGAAATAATGTCGCCTAGGAGAAAACTTGCAACTCAGGTGCAACCCATCCTAGCAATCTTGATTATAATCATTTGATAGATACGGATGGGGATATCTTTGACCCCAAACTCACAGTGAAAAGTGACGACAAAATTCGTCAACTAGCTTACCATAGGTTTAGATATACCCTAGACTCAATTCTGGTTTGGGAATGTGGACTTGCCCAGTGGATTGTTTCAATGACTTATCACTTCCTTGAATTTGTTTCCATGTGCGCTAATTCATATCACCTTAATAAGAGAATGATAAAATCTAAGGATGGTCAAAGGGCGTTTTTGGTTACTTTTGTTAGATAATCAGATAATTTTGAAAGAATAAGAGTTAGGGGAATAGTTTAATTCACTAATAGTTGAACCAAAACATTCTTGTTAAAGTTGTTACTAGAGAAATCAAAGATGCCATAACTAAACTTTCCAATCCCAACTAGTGTTTTTTCATAAATAGTTAGAGAAGCCATTGCAATGTCATGCTTGATCATGGGATATGATAATGATTGTACCATTGATGACATTGTCTTAGGATTCATCTTCAATATAGCTGAGTTAGAAAGATTCAATTTTGCCAAATATCTATCGGATGTTATTCATGGATAGTTGGTGTAATTTCAATGCTTAAGATGTTTAAGATATCAATCTTATTTGGTGTACCTCGTGATTTACTATCAATTAGTTCATTTTAAGAATTTGGGGTTGAATAAAGTAGATCAACACTGTAAGCTTCTCCATGTTTTGGATTGGACTCAAGTCATCAAAGACCTAGGACAAAAGAATGGTTTAAAATATTTGTAGATCAAATTATGACCACTATAGATACAACAATTGATCCAGATTTATGAGGGAACAAAATGAAACACAAAAATAGGACAAAAACACAGAGATATAGTAATACTCAATTTCTATTAAATAACGAAATATACAAAGACTGTAAAATAAACACAAAGTGAAATGAACTCGCTAGAATGGCGGTGGTTGATCTCTGAGAAGAGATGTGACGACTACGCTCATTCGCAAGAAGATGATTACAATGAGGCTCCAAAGGCCTTTTTAACATAAAGCATAAATGAGAAAACCCTAAACATCCAAAACCCTAGCCCCGAAAGATGAAATGCTAAAAGGTTTGTGGGCTCCGATGGGGGTAGTTGATACGTCAACTTCTGAGGGTGTAACTTTTGCATACTATCTCCATTTGGGGCGCTTAATACCCCTTCAGAAAGGTCTATCCGAGGAATACACACTCCAAACAACCCAATATAAGAATCTATTGGGTGTTGCCACGTCAAAAAAATGTCGTTTAGGGCCTCAAAACGACCCTGGAAGTTTGAGACTCGAAAAACTGCCAAGATGGAAACTGTATTTTGAGCTAGTGGAATAGGTGGGAAACCACCGATGTCCACCGGGATCAGTCCTCCCTTAAGAAGCAATGGTCTCCATTGCGTTCAGTGCCCCCATCAAATGGGGAAAATTTTATTGAACTTGACGCTTGGTAAGCCACTTGCCTTGGTGGAATAGTTGACTGACTTTGACAACCCAATAGAGTTGGATCCTCTCTTGGCAGGTGCCCTTAACCTATGTTTCCATGATCCGATCAACGGTTGCATGTTCCACGCAGTCAGGGTTGATCTCTATAGGTGTCAATTTCTCTACCACTTTCAATGTGTCTAGTAGTGGTGGAAAATATGGCCGAAGGAGGTCAACAGTGAATATTGGGTGTAAGACAAGGAAGGGGGGGATACTTAAATCAAAAGAATTGTCGCCCATAGCATTGGTGATGGTGTAAGGTGCATAACGAAGTGGACGCAACTTCTAATGGGGTCCTGTAAGGCACTCTTTTTGCAAATACAACCAAACCTTTTTGCCTACCTGAAACTTGTGGGGAACCTGATATTGATCATGGCGTTGCTTGTACTTAGCATTGGCTTTCTACAAAATATCATGGACCTGTTGGCGGATGTGATGAATCCGTTCAATGAATTTAGTGGCCTTGTCGGCCTTAGATTGAGCATGGGAAGATTCTTCATGTGTGGATGCAAGGGGTAGTGCTACATCAATGGGGCCCAACAGTTGAAAGCCCAGGACCACTTGAAAAGGGTTGTGGTCAATCGAGCTATGAAAGGATTTGTTGTAGTTATGTTGGACATAAGGAATGCTCTCATCCCATGTGTGTGGATGCTTGGAGTTGTACATGCAGAAGATATGGACGATCATCCTATTAACGACATATGTCAATCCATCAGTGTGAGGGTGGAAGGCAATGGATTTGGTGAGCTTGGTATTCAACTATGACCAAAGTCTCGACCAAAATGTTCTTAAGGATCTATTGTCTTGATCGACTAATATGATGGTAAGTGGTAGTATGAAGTGTAACCATACGTGCTCAAAGAAGAGATCAACGGTGGCCTCAACTCTGATACTCTTCTTGCAGGCAGTCAGAATGGTCATCTTATAGAATCGATCAACAACCACAAATACACAATCATTTCCATGCTTAGTGGAGGGGAAGCATGACATGTAGTCCATCGAGATGGATTCCCGGGGACTATCGGGAGTATCCAGAGGGTTGTACAATCCTTGTTTTTTAATGGTTGGCTTGGAAATGGAGCAAGTCGTACAAGATATGATATATTTACTAGCATCCTGTCAAAGCTTCAACCAATAGAAATACTTGTGTATTATTGCCACTGTCTTCTCCACACCAAACTGTCCTGCCACTTGATTATAGTGGGATTCCTAAATCATCTTTGCACACTCGCTTGAAGGAACACATAGATGACCCAGATGGCCTATCAATCCATCATAAAGATGGAAGTCAACAACAGGCGTGCATGTTCCCAACATCTAGTAGGTCATAGCTAAGTTAGGATCGTTGCCATAGAGTTGGGACCACCCAGAGGCCTCATGCCCGCAAGAGTCGAACATCGTGGTTAGTATTGCAACTGGAGGTTGATTGAGGAATTCAACAATGTGATTGGTGCTCGCTTTCTTATAATTAATGTTAAGATGAAACTATTGCAAGTATGTGGACCACTTTTGATGGAAGTAATTCTGCAATTTTCCTTGTTTCTGCATGAATTGCAAAGGCTTGTGATCCATATGGAGGATTTTCTCCTTCCCCATAATTTAACGCTTCCATTGGTGGTAGGATTGTACAATAAAATACATTTCTTTGTCATAGGTGGGGTACTTACAGACAACATTTGAGAGTGTCTCACTTTGATAGGCTACTAAATGACAGTGTTGAGTGAAAATGACACCAATAGCATAATCAAAAGCATCTGTTTCAATCTCAAATGGTTGTTGCAGATCGGGTAAGGAGAGCACCGGGGCTAAGCATAAGCGATGTTTCATATCATCAAAGGCTTTCTTGGTGAGATTTTCCCCAGACAAATTTGGCTTTGCAACCCCCCTTGGTCACTTGGCTAAGAGCCCATGCGAATATGGGAGAACGCCAATACAAATTTGTGATAGAAGTTGGAAAGGCCTAAGAAGCTCCAAAGCTCGGTTAGTGTTGTGGGGGTTGGCCAGTCACGAATGACTTGGATCTTGGTTGGATCGGCATGCACACCATGCTCATCTACAAAGTATCTGAGTTATTGGACCATGTTCATGCCAAAGGAGAATTTCTCTAAGTCAACATATAGCTTGTGTTGTTGTAGAGTGTGGAGGACATTTTGAATGTGTTGCAAGTGTTCTGTCCAACTCTTGTTGAAGACGAGGATGTCATACAGATATACAACCACAAAGGAATTGGTGAAGGGCCGCAATATGTCATCCATCAACCTCATGAAATTTGTTTGGGCATTCGTCAATCCAAAGGGCATGATCAACCACTCGAAAAGACCTTCTTTAGACTTGAAATAAATATTCCATACATAAATCTGTTCTATGGGGACCTGGTAGTAGTCAGACTTCATATCAATCTTACTAAAGTACTTGACCCCCTTGAGTTGGTTGAGAAGGTCATCAATTCATGGAATTGGGTATTGGTTCCTCACTGTGATTTTGTTCAGATCTCTTTAATCAATATAGAGTCATTGATTCTCGTCTTTCTTTTGTACGAGCACGATTGGGCTTACATAGGGTGAGGAGCTTGGTTGAGTGTGCCCTTTTTGGAGAAGCTCTTGAATATGGCGCTTGATTTCTTCATTTTCCATGAGAGAGTGTCGATACACTATCCCATTAGGCAAAGGAGTTCCATGGGTAAAATTAATTGAATGCTTGACCTGACAATACATAGGCACCCCAATAGGTGAGGTGAAGATGTCCTGATATTCTTCCACGACTTTTTCCACTTGATTATGTTGTGTAGAGGAGTCCAAGGGTCAGCTCAATTGAATGCTTGACCTGAAAATGTAAAGGCACCCCGGTAGGTGAGGTGAATATGTCTCGATATTCTTCCACGACTTTGTCCACTTGCTTCTGTTGTGTAGAGGATCCTTGTGTAGAGGCCATGGATGTGGCCACGACCTTCCACTCAATCTAAGAGAGAATCGTGAAGAGGACAAATTTCTCAGTTTGGGAGATGATTTTCCTGCACGGCTTAGATGAGACTAAATAAATTGCGGTATCATGTACAATTTTATGCCCACAGTAACAATGATACTACGAGGTCTAGACTCATATAGATCATGATGTTTCCACATATATGGTTGGCCTAAAATAACATCACAAACTTCAAGTGGGGCAACATCACACAATACCTCATCCTTGAAGGGCTTGATGCCATAGGGCAGGAAACACTGTTCGTTGATGCGAAGATCTCGTCCTTGGTTGAGCCACCTAATTTTGTACAGTTGTGGATGTGGTGTTGTCAGCAACTCCAACCACTTGACGATCTTGGTTGAGATGAGGTTCTTTTGGCTTCCATTATCAACAATGAAATGTAGCAGAGCACCCTTCACCCACATCTGCGAGTGAGAAATACATTCACCTTCCTCCGAATCTCCTGGTTCGTTTGGTTGGATCTTGGTGGTAGCGACTGTGGCACTAGGTTTTGCATCAATGATATGCTTCCCCTTGTATAGATCTGAATCAAAGTCGAAGCTTGAATCCAAACCATTTGGAGGCCACCTCACCATAGAAGCTTCTCCTTCTAGAAGCATCGAGCAAATGATTGTTTTTCCCACGTACGAAGGCCGTCGCACCCTAGCTATAGAGCAACCTAATGAAACTCTACAACCCAAAGATAGAGTAAGGTGCGGAAATCAAACATTTCTGCACCCTACATATAGAGCAGCTTGCGGAAATCCTCCAAAATAGGGTTTTTACAGAGGAAAACACAACTTCTTCTCTTAAGAAAAGTTCTTCTCCCTTCTTTCTTTAGGAATTCAGGCCACTGACCCCTCTAAAGGCAACATATAGGTTTATATCATTAACAGTCATAGGGATGACGAAAATAATGTGTAACATAGATCCCCCCAAAGTATGAAGTCAAAACAGAGTGATAGCTGAAATACTTTGTCGAGTGTGTGTAGGGAACAAGGAAAACATCGGTCGACAACCTGCCAACAAACAAGGAAATACAGTACAATAATGTATCATCACTGAGGTAGGCATTTCCATACTCAAAATACTAATGACTCAAAACAAAAATGCCAACATGCAAAGATCCATGTCAAGTAAGATAGGTCATGGCCACCAAACATACATTGTGGATCCATGCCATTATGACTCAAATCTAAACATAGCCACCAAAAATACACTGTGGATCTATGTTTTAAAGACTCAAATTTGAACATAGCCACAAGACATACAATGTGGATCTATGCAACAGTACAAACTGAATATACTCCAACGCAACCTGAATCTGTGAGAAAAGATTCAGGGTCTTCATCTCCACCACTCTATAGTACGAATCTAACCATGTGAATACATGTGTTGAAGTCGAATATGGTAGAAACCACTTGATTACCAATTATTAATGAATACCATTAACAAGTGCGAGGGAAATCACCATTAATGTCAATGACTCCCAAGGTATACTAGTACAATCCAACGAATGTGAATCAATGAGTTGAGGTCGAACACTTGACGAAATCTCACAATCAGGGGTCAATAATGAAAACCCACAGTCGAAAGCGAAGAAACCTGCCATTGAGGCATGCAAGTTCCAAGGTACTAATTAGTTTCTAAGTCTAATTCCTGGATAATGATTTGAATTCGACAAGAAAAGACTCGTCACGGGAAGGCTTTAATGTATCCCCCATTAATGACACGAAACGGGTAACAAGATTTGAAGTAGATCAGAGTAACATGTGATTCAGGACTGACTCAGGGATGGATGACGCAATAGAAGGCTTAAGGACTGCAGAAATGGCCGACGCAATAGAAAGCTTTCTGGGTTGAACTTCTCTTTGAACATATTGACGACACGACAACTGTCTTGGAAACACTGACTCAACAACAGGGATCACAGACCAATTTGTAATCTTATAAAGGAGTATGATTAAGAGACAAGCAAATTTTCCAACCTAGACACAAAGTGAGTGAAAGGGTGTCATGTTCAAAAAATGACTCTTCCATAGAATACAGGTTTAGACACATTTCTTTCCCAATTTCCCCCCCACCATTTATGGCAAGTACCTCTTTATTTTTACACAAGATTGAGGAGGATAACATATGTTTGAATTGTAAGCTCATCCTTCGGATGAGTCCCTCGGAGTATGTTTAACAAACCCTAGGAATGAGTGGTTCGGTTCCATATAGGTCTGTCGATGTTTGTTTAACGAGTCCAAAGAGAGAAAACTCATGGGTTTTTCATGTTTAGTCTGAAAAACACTTAAAAATGACTCTCTCAGTTCCTTTTTCGTAAGTTAGTCTGAAGAGACCGAAAAAGAGATAAACTATCGCTCAACAGACGCGCTTTCTAATACTTTAACGAGCATGAAAAGAACAAGATCGCTTGGCAATCTTTTCATGTTTAGAGAGTCTGAAAAGAGCTTAAAGGGAACTCCAAGGGGATCATTTTTCGTATAACCTTTATGAGTCCGAAAAAGTGAAAAATTTACTCGGTTACATTCTCACATATTTATGAGCACGAGAAAAAACAAAAACTAAGCTCGATAACTTATTCTCATGTATTTACGAGCATGAGAAAGAAAAAAGACTAAGCTCGGGATTGTTTTCATTTTTACGCAAGATTTAAAACAAAACAAAACTATGCTTGGGATAGATTTTATTTTTACACAAGCTCAAAAACTAAACAAAACTATGCTTGGTCCTTGTTTCATTTTTACACAAGCTTGAACCATAGAAAATTGTGTTTGAGTTAGGTGGTTTCATTTTTAAACAAGATTGAACCATAGAAAACTATGCTTGGACTTCCCAACGCATGGTTGGTACTTAGTCCCCAACTTAAGAAGCTAGAGACATAACTTCAGCATGAAGTCCAATAGATGAAAGCAACATTGCCCCCCAAGCTTTGTTTCATCCAACTGCAAAGGAGAATGAAATGAAGCTTCAAATACTAGACGAAGGACTTGACTCAAACAGAGAGGGGGGAGTTGTTTCATTTTTTAACGAGCTTGACACAGGAGAAGAACTATGCTCGTGAATCCAGGTGCAATCCCTAGACCTCTATTTCATTTTTTTACGAACTTGACACAGAAACAAGAACTATGCTTGTAAGCTCTGTTTCATTTTTTAACGAGGTTGCCACCGAGACGCAAAAACTATCCTCGTAGTTGGTTTCATTTTTTAATGAGCTTGAAATCAGAAAACCATGCTCGTGAATCCAGGTGCAATCTTTGGACCTCTCTTTCATTTTTTAACGAGCTTGAAATTAAAAAATCATGCTCAATGACATAAACTGATCTCCCCAATGGAGTCACCAATTTTGTTATCGGATAAATCGGTAAATGCGGACATAAACTGATCTCCCTAGATCCACCTAGATCTAGAACAAAACAAGACATGACATGACGTTTTCCCTAAGTTTTAATCATTGAATCAACTATCAAATAAATGATGAGTGACATACCTTTGAATATCGCTTCCTTATGTCTTTGTTGTCCCTAATTCGCTCTGGTGCTCTTGTGATATTGATCTTGCAATGAATCGCAAACCAACCAAAGTGAAAGCAACAATAATATATTCAATGACAACCCATGCATGTGATCAAAGAGTCATGCAATAAAATGAGAATGATTTTATGGGAAAGAAACATGCCACTGTATTATATTAAATAATAGGAAGAGAGATTACAACCGGATACCTTGATGTTGTAAGGTTCCTTCCAATGATTCCTTGCTTCCCAGACACTTCTTTCTCCAAGGATTATGAGACCATGGATCTGATAGCTACTCACAATCTATCTTAACAAAGAAAAACTCAAAGCCAATATAACCAAGCTAACAAGCTCAAGAAATTTCCAACCCAATCAAGCTAACTTTCTCCATGAGAGCTCCTCTCCTTTTATAAGTTGAAGAGGATAAGGTGAGGAGGTTAGGATGATCCCACTAAATCATGAAAGCGAGTAAGATCCAAACCATTCGGAGGCCACCTCACCATAGAAGCTTCTCCTTCTAGAAGCATCGAGAAAATGCTCGTTTTTCCCACGTACGAAGGCAGCCACACCCTGGCTATAGAGAAACCTGCGGAAACTCCGCAACCCATATATAGAGCAACGTGTGGAAATCAGGCATTTTTGCACTCTGCATATAGAGCAACCTGCGGAAATCCTCCAAAATAGGGTTTTTACAGAGGAAAACACAACTTCTTCTCTCAGGAAAATTTCTTCTCCCTTCTTTCTTTAGGAATTCAAGTCAGTGACCCCTCTGAAGGAAACATAAAGGTTTACATCATTAACGGTCATAGGGATGATGAAAATAATGTGTAACACCCATTACCCTTATTTGTTTGCATCTTAGAATGGTTGTCCTAAGGTTGCCCATCCTTGCTTTGTCCTTTGTTCTATACGTTTGGGATGCCTTTTCTCGGCTTCTATTGTGATGCGTTCACAAATCAAAACTCTTTCTTATTCCTCTGCTTAAATTTTTGCTCGATCTTGACAACATATCAATAAGTGACTCTCAACGACGAGATGTCCAAAAACTACATTTCTATTTGGATGTACCTATGTAGACCCCCACAATATTTTAGAACCAAATGTTGCTTAGATTATTTGATACCTAGCTTGGTGCGCAAGTTATGGAAGGTATTTTTGAACTCTGGCACTACTTGGTCCCCCTCCTGGCGCAATGTGGTCCATCTCGTGTACTGTTCGTCATAGTTTCCAACAGGGTAACATTGTTCTTTGACGACATCCATAAAAGAGTCCCAAGTGGGCTTGGCCCCAAATATTCTAGACTCCTCTGTGGAGTTTTGTTCACATTAAGTCTCCCACCAATGTTTGACATGGGGCACAACCTTAAGGAGCACAAAGGTGATTTTTTCCCTATCGGAAAAATTGTTGACAAAGAAATAACATTTTAGTATATTTGACAACTTTTCCAAAGCATCCACGTATATTTAACCTTCAAATATGGAAATATCAAAATTAACTTGTACCTTGAAGGGGGCGGTGCCTCCTATTATCGCACAAACTGTAGGTTGGGAAAAGCCCGACCTAATCCACGGGATGGTGATAATAGTGGGAGAGTCTACCCATTGTCACCTTACATAAACCCTCCCCTTGCTTTAGTGAAGGATAAATCCAACACAAGGGGAGAATATCGGGTGACCCAAGGGGGAAAAGAGATGGACAGTAAGGTTATGGAAGTGAAGCCCCTATAGGTCAAACTACTAAGTGGAGTATGGCTCATAAATGAGTCTCAGAGATGGTCAATGGTTTCCAATTTTTTGAGTACACGCGAAAGATTGTTGTACTTGCCCAAGACACAAGAAAACACAAGATACAAGCCCAATAATCTAATGGAAAAGCAAGTGAAGATTTATGTCCCAATTAGCAGCAATATGTAATGATATAAATCAGCAATGAAATGATAAGAATAGTTGCTAGACAAGTCACTAAAAGTCCGAGAAAATATGCAAGAGACTAACTAGCAATTACTAGTGTAACTCAAGTATGATAGCACAAGACTTTAGCAACAATTAAAGGTTGTTAGATACAAGTATTGAAGAGATATTATTGTAGTCTAATGGTTGTAGTAGACAAGTGCTACAACAGAAAAATCCAACCACCAAAACTTGCAAGTAAACCACTCAAAAGAAGCACAACAACTAGTAGATTAACTTAGTAGTTTTATAGCAAATTTTGACGGTTAGAAAATGAGTAATTTTGAAAGTTATGAAGTGTTTTGCTGCAGACCTAGTGGTTGTAGCATAAATTTATTACAACAATGATACATCCTTGGAGAATCAAGACGTCCTACTGGCCTTGGCAAGCCTTAAGCATATAGAAAAGATTCAAATTTTAAAAAAATCAATATCTCGTGATTCCAGTATCCCAATGCAATGATTTTATTTCTCTAATGTAAGAGATTAGTTCCTTTAACTATTGGGTTATGGAGTATTTTAAATGAAAGAGCTAGTTGTGCTACTTCCTTGGGGGTGTAAGCCCTTTTACTCCCCAAGGAAAACAAGACTAGCTAGGAAAAAGTTGGGAGGGTGTAAACCCTTTTACTTCTCCTAGCATTCATTTGTGCAAAAAATTATTCCAAGATAAATATGATGGGCTCAGTGGGGGTTTTATACCCTTATACTCCCGAAAATCTTAGCAAATTAATATTGCAACCAAGAAAAGAAGCAATAACAAGAGATATTCCTTACCTAGTCCAAGCATTAACAAGATAAACTCCTTTTAACCAAGAAAATTCCACCAT
>JZKD02S1734145.1:78108-88690 GCA_000966675.3 Picea glauca | reverse complement strand
AAGTAGAAACCCTTGGTGATTCGACTTGCTTAAGAGTTAGCCATGTAGACATCATGAAATCAAGCACATATAATCACATGAAACACACTTAATCAACCAACTCGGCTTATTCATAATTTAATTGCATAAAAACATATTTTGTATTCATCATGGTTAAAATAATGGGTTTATTAGGTACAAGATAAGGTCAACATATGTCAAAGATGGGCCTCATGATCTATAATGTGGAGGCCCATCAATTGGTTTAGTTAAATTACGAGTTAGTTAGTTGCATATCATTCATAAGACATTATAATCCATCTCAAGAAAGAAAAAACCTTATTCTTTCATATCAGTGTGTGGCACCTCTACGGAATTATGCATATATATTAATAATTTAAGTGTTTCGTCGAGATTATGTGACATAAATTATTGTTAGAATACCTTGGCTCATCAATACTCACTCAAAAGGATGAGGAAGGGAGTGAGTTTTTAATTTCATTTATGAGCATGAGTCTTCAAAGTTCTGAACTTAATTATTTGGTAGTTGATAAATGTAATTTTTAAACCTTTATAGTGAATTAATGCAAAACAATTTTAAGCAAAACAAAAGTGGCATAAACACACAATACACATAGATTTACCTTGGAAACCCTTAACCGAGAAAACCAACAAACCTTAGAGTCACGCCTCTAACTTTATCATTGTATTAACTTCACCAAATACAATATATAGGATTATGTGGCATCCAAAACCCTAATCCATTAACCCATATTATATTACAACCCTAATTCCTTAACCAGAATTAGATTACAATGGAATGAAAAACACCAAAAGAGGCCAAAAACAGATAAAAAATAGCTCAATGTTTTTTTGAGGGGCTCCACCCCAGCACAACATATAACGCACGGAGATAACCATGAAAATAATATAACACATTCCCAACAAGAAACAATCATATGTCATGTTTAAATTAGTTAATCATTTCAAGCTTTACATCCTCAAAATCCACATGAAGGTAATAGTTCCTCATACAATTGTTAACACTCTTTTCATTCGGAAGGAACTTGGTGAAAGGTGAGGAAACTAGATAACTTCCATCCAAGAGTATGATCATGATATGAAGCCTGCAACCATTGGTTGAGGAAAAGGCCTATGTAAACTAGCATCCTTGGGAAAAGATCAAGTGGACCAAGAAGAAGCAGGTTGGGAAAATGTAGTGTTAATGTATCCATGTGATGTACTCTACATATTTGTTGGTACAAATTCATGGTATCATGATTTGAAATATTGTTTCCAACATGGATCCAATACTATTTATTTAGATGTTAGGAAAGGAAGAGTATTATGAATCAAGTCCTCTCAATATCAACTATCAACTAAATTCTCTTCATTAAAAAATATGACAATGTGTTATTGAGGTGCCTTGAGAAGGATGACATAGAGAAAGTATTACAAGACTTGCACCATGGTCTAGCAGGTGGGAATTTATCTAGAGATACTACATTGCACAAATGTTTAAGAGCTAGATATTATTGGGCCAAACTATTTAAATATGAAACATGCACATGTCAAAAAATGTTGAATATACCAAACATGTGTGCGAAAAGAAACGAAAGCAATGATTCCTTTGTAACTCATTGTAATTGAAAAACCTTTCAAGAAATGGGGATTGTATGTGATAGGAGATTAATCCACACCATTCAAGGCAACATAACTATATTCTAATTACCATAGACTATTTCAATTGATGGATAGAAGTTGTCTTGAAGCAACATATCATTACGAGGTTTGGTGTCTCGTTTGTGTTGGTATTTGATAATGCTTCCTATTTTTCATTAACATATCTGATGAAATTTTCTTTAGATAAGGGGATCATAAGTTACAATATTCATCTAACTGTTCTACATAAGGAAACAGGGTCACAAAATCAATGAAGAAGAACTTGTTTTTCATTATTAAGAAGATGGTGGTTCACCACCACTAAAATTGGCACAATGCACTCTCAAATGTGTTGTGGGCCAATCGATTAACCCATAAGTTATCATTGGAAACATAGCAATACTTTCTCATATAAGGCAAAGAAGCATTGTTATCATCAAACATCTTACTCTCCTTGCAGTTATCTTAGGTGGTGAATGGTGAACACTCCTTTGTGATGCAAAATTAAATTGACAGATTCTTAAAGTTAGAGGAGGAAAGTGAAAAAACTAAGAATAAATTTGCAACTCATTTAAACATCATTAAATGTTGGTTTGACAAGAAAACATCTAGTTACAAAGATTTCCAAGTTGGTGATCTTGTCCTAAAATGGGACTGTTATCCCCCACTTTCAGGGATAACTAGGAGATCATGTCTTAAGGCCCACAAGTCCTAGACATGGAGTACCGAGAGCAGGATTGACTTCAGCATAGCCCTAGAGGGCCCACCTTTTCTCTCTTCTAGCATCTATATCTTGTCAGCAACAACAACAACCTCCACCACCATTAGCTTGGTCTTGTGTCAGAGAGGGTTCTTGCTTCACGAGGTAATTAGTTCAGGTATCATGGTATGTGTCACTTTGATCATCAAAACCATTGAATGTATGCATATGATTCCTTTTATTTCTAACAACTGCTTGGATCTTACACTTGCCCACTTGACCATGCTTTGGGGATTGACAGGGTGTCTTAGTAAGCATGTGTCTGTTGGTTTTGGTTAACCACTGGGGTTGTCTCTGAGACGCCATCGTTCACTCCCTTCACAGTTTCACTTTTCCATCTTGTTTCCCACTCACCTATCCCATTCCACTTGTTCGAGCACTGGGTTGACCTTTTCTAAGGTTGCACCTTATCTAGTGGGAAGAAGGGGCTAAAGGCCTAGAAGGTAAAAACAAGCTGGTAAAAGATCAAATCCTAAGAATAAAACCTCGAGATGCTTCGCCCAGGGATCCCCGAGAAAGCAATAAAATGCTTCTCGACAAGAAATAAGAGGGACCCTAAAAATAATAAAAACAATACCTAACCAAAGGATAGGGGGTCTCATCACGAGCCAGCCTATTAGGTCCATGGGTGCCTAGCAGTATGACATTGCCATCAGCTGGTTACCACGCCAGGTCAGTGACCTTTGGTTGCATGGCCAAGTGAAAGGGGGTCTCATCACGAGCCAACCTTCTCATTACTGTGCAAGTACTTGTGGGTAACGTTGTCACCACTGGTCACCACGCTAGGGCAGTGTCCCCTGACTATCTCTTGAGCAAAAAGAAAAAGAAAAAAGAAATAAAAGACAAAAAGAACAAAGGCATGAATGGGCTTGGAAAGAATTGCATCCATGACAGGTACAGCTCGCCTTCTACAAAGGCACCCACAGATAACATCTTGCATCCTTGGCCTTCATTGCACCCACCTGCTTGGACATCCCTTTATCACTTCATCCACCTACATGGCTAAGAAGAGGTATCTTCCGGGAACTTCCCTTTATTCAGTGGACACTATCCCAATAGGATGCCTTGCCCTTTTCCCAAAGAATTGTATTGTAGGTTTGTGTAAAGTCTTTGAGATATTGATTGATCTATCAGGGGTTTTATGCATATGTTTAATAAAATTGATAATGAAATGTGATTGGCATTGCTATGATCCCTGTGGCTGATGAGCCCATGGAGGGCATAGCCTTTGACGTGCAAGACCATGCCCGATGGACAGGTACCATCTTGGACCAGTACACATGGGGAGATGATCAGTTCAGACCTCCATGGGGCTGAAGAGCCCATCAGGTGGATGTTGAGAACCCATCAGAGGACAGATACATGATAGAGATGGATCTGGAGCTTTTCACTAGAGGAGAAGAGGATGTTCCACCAGAGGCACCCCGACAGAGTTTGAACTAGGGGGGATGACCCTTTCTTAGTGGAACGTTGGCCTTGGGAAGCCTAGGATGTCACCATCTTGATCATGATGTCACCCAACATCATGGACGTTTTTGGGGGCAGACTAGGCAGCAGTGGCACATGTGGCAGGTTGGAGAAGCCCAAGGAGGGCTAGCGTTATGCTCTAGGATCCCCCATTTTCCCTAAAAGGGGATAACGTCTCCCTTGGAGGGGATTTTATACTCTTTTCAGTTCAATTAGGGTTTTAATTTGACAATTTAATGTAAAACCAGTATGATTTGAAATTTTGGCCTTGTCGGCCTTTTACCTGACGTAAAATGTAAAATTAGGTCAAGGTTTTGTATAAATGAGGGATTTTCACTCTCATTTTGATCATCACTACTCATTCACTCCATAAGGAGGTCTGAAATTTGTGCCCTATCTTGGGTATTTGGTTGATTTGGTGAGGCGCACTTGTTGAAGGAAGACAGTTTTGGCATCTCTTGGCTTTTCTCTTGGTGGAAGGTGTTACAACTAGGGTTTGCATGTTATTTCATGGTGATATGTAAGTGTTTTTTCTGCAAAACTTCTTAAATGAATGGTTGTAGTCTTATTTTCTTGCATATGTTTATAATTTTCTAAATAAAACCCTAGGTGACAAGCACACAAGTAGGTCCTTGTCTCATGTCCCCATTAAGAGAAATTTTCATCTATTGAGGAAGAAAAAGAGAGCCTAGCCGTAGCTACACTCCTTTCTCTTCCTCCCTTTTGCTAGTCGTACCATCTAGAACTCAAGAGGAAGAAGACGTCCCAGGCCTAGGTTATCTACACTTAGGGTCGTTTTTCTTTTAGGGTTTGATGAAAGAGCCTTGTTGTAGCAACACTCTCCCTCATTAGACTTTCTTGTCTTGATTTTGTGCTTCATTGAGCTAGCCATTTGCCATCTAAGGAAGGAGGAGAGAGCACGAGGCCTTGCCATAACGACACCGGAGTGAGCCTCTCTCCCCTAGGGTTTTGTTTCTGAGGCCCTGCCATAACAACACTTCAAAACTCTTCCCTCTAGTCCTCAGTTGTCCTCCTTCAACCCTTGCGTCCTCCACTAAATTGACTCCATTTTACCCTGAAGGCACTGATCTAAAGTCCTCTAGCGTTGAAGTGAATTTGATCACAACACTCTCAAAACCTTGAATTAAAACCCTAATTTCACTAACCCTAAGTGTTGACATCATCCTTGGCTATTATATCATTGATGCAGCAACGTTTTGTCTTTTGAGAAATTGAATGGTGATCTAAGGCATTTATTAGATGATGTGTTGATTGGTTACATTGAATGCCATATTGTCCTAATATTTATTGGTGAAGTGACATTACTTTCATATCTATATTGATAAACATTGACTTCGTTAACATTTATTGCCATAATTGCTTATGTATATTTATCAGATAGTCTTATGAAGTACTAACCCATTGAAATAGCTTGCATATACCATTTTGTTGTTGCTTTGTTCCAGGCAGGTATACTTCCTTGGGGGTTTTACTTCTTTATTGGTTGTTTAGACGGGGATATATGATTGGTGGTGACTTTTGAAGGGGGGGGGGATCTTATCTTTGTCTTATTATCCTTTTTGCCTCTTCAAAACCCCAGGTCACTGGGGACGTCTCCCCTAGGCCTAACCTCCCTAAAGAGAAAGAACCATCCCATTATGGTGACATTGGGTGGGATTGGTTCTTGTTATGCCAGCTTGGCCTTCTATCTTATAGCCTTTCTCTTAGCAACAAACTGTGCGATAACATTTTGGCGTCGTTGCCAAGGAACACTAAGTCAAACCTTCCTCGGACGACACATTTTCGGTAAGCCTTGCCTCAGAAGCCTTATCTTACAAGCTTACCTGGCGACTCCACTTAGGGTGTTTTCCCTTTATCTTTTTGATGATTTCAAGCAAATCATCTGGCGAATCCACAAATAGCTAATGACAACCCATAGTGGGCGTCAATATATATCTTCATCTACTATGACCTCTCCAAATCCTTTCACCCTCGTAAGTTCTCCCAAATGGTCTCATAAAAAACTCTTTGGCCCTTTAGGCTTAGCTAACACCCAAAGGGGGTTGCATGATCTACCCAAGAAGGTTGAATCCTGGATACCTAAGTTTTGGGGACGATGGATCCTATGGAAATTCTCATTGGACTAAATTATGTGATGCATTCCAATTTCACCAATCCATACAAGAATACTTTGATGTATTTTTAATGCTCTTTGTGAGGTTACTCACCGGAAGTGCCAGAAGATGGATTAACAAACTCCCAAAAGGAAGCATAAAAACCCCTGAAGATCTTGAACAAGTCTTTAAGAAAAAATGGTGTGAAAAAGAAAGCATGGATTCCCTTTACTCTCAATATACTGATATTTGCAAAGCTTCTAGCGAGGGCATTAGGGATTTCAATGACAGGTTCAATATTCTCCTCAAAAAGATCCGACCTAGCTTCTCGAAAGTAGGTACCCTCCAAAACTACTTAAACTCGTTGGAAGGAGTCTTGTAGTTTATTCTCAAAGATCGGTCACCCTCGACTCTAGAAGAAGCACAAGATTTCGCTTACTAGTTTGAGAGGAACTTTGAATTCGAAGAATACATCTATTAGGTTAATCTCTCGCACAATAAAAACTCTTGGAAATCTAGTGATGAGGATATCATAGAGACTGAACCCAAGTTCCCAGAAATCTTTGAGGTAGAACTCATGCCTCCCAAAAGGAAATGGAGCACAACTTTCTCAGGCACCGACAATGTCTTGAAATTTTCAAGACAACATGAACCATCCAAGGGTTTGGGTATGGCCACTCATAAAAAACCTAATTTTGAAGATTCCTTGTTTGTCTTAAACACACAAATTTTGGAAAACCAAGATATGAGCAAAACCAATAAGGATCCAAAAAATAGGTCCGAAGAGCCTCGGGTACATAGTGGAACCAATTTAAGCACGAGTATGTCTTGTATCTTGCAAAGAGTTAAAATAATTTGTGAGATGTTGAAAACTTATTTTCTAACAAAGAAAGACCCAGATGACAAATTATATTTTGAAGGGATTCCCACACTATTACAAACCGGTCATATTGAGCAAGATGAGCAAACACCCTCTTCCTTATTAACAAATGATCTTGAACCCAGTGACTGTAATTTGGTGGATCCTTACTTCTTACAATATTATCCCACTTTTCCCTTAACAGAAGAAGATACAAACTGGGGTGATTATCCCGATGATACCTCTGATGTCTCCAAAGATCTGGATGAATATGGCTATCCAGTACAGAGAGTAGTTGGTTTAGTTGAATGGAACGAAAATGTTTTCAAGGACATAGAAGTCCCAAACACCTTAAAACCTACCAACATTGTGGATGAAATCCCTTGGTGTTTTCAATGCAGTGAAGCACATTGGGAACATGAATGTCCTTACAGTGATAGTGGCCATCAACAAGTGAACAATATAGGTCATGTCATAGAAGGCCCTTAGATAAATATCACAGCTGAAGAACATCAAGAGGCCATAAAAGAAGCGGCTAGGAAAGCTAGAATGGCGGTAATAAACAACCTAGACCAGGAATCAAAAGAAAAATTGAAGAAATAAGAGTTCGGGGTGTATAGAAGAAAGAAACTGGGCCAACCTACCACTGAAGGTCCTAGACATGGAGTATCGAGAGTAGGATTGACTTCAGCATAGCCCTAGAGGGCCCACCTTTTCTCTCTTCCAGCATCTTTATCCTGTCAGCAACAGCAACAGCCTCCACCACCGTCGGCTTGGTCTTGTGTCAGAGAGGGTTCTTGCTTCATGAGGTAATTAGTTCAGGTATCAAGGTATGTGTCACTTTGATCATCAAAACCATTGAATGTATTCATTTGATTCCTTTTATTTCTAACAACTTCTTGGATCTTACACTTGCCCACTTGACCATTCTTTGGGGATTAACATGGTGTCTTAGTAAGCATGTGTCTGTTGGTTTTGGTTAGCCACGAGGGTTGTCTTTGAGAAGCCATCATCCGCTCCCTTCACAGTTTCACTTTTCCATCTTGTTTCCCACTCACCTGTCCCATTCCACTTGTTCGGGCACTGGGTTGACCTTTTCTAGGGTTGCACCTTATCTAGTTGGAAGAAGGGGCTAAAGGCCCAGAAGGTAAAAGCAAGCTGGTAAAAGAAAAAAGCCTGAGAATAAAACCTTGAGATGCTTCACCCAGGGATCTAATGGACCTAATAGGTTGGCTCGTGATGAGAAAGCAATAAAACGCTTCTCGACAAGAAACAAGAGGGACCCTAAAAATAATAAAAACAAGACCTAACCAGAGGATAGGGGATCTCATCATGAGACAACCTATTAGGTCCATGGGTGCCTAGCAGTATGACATTGCCATCAGTTGGTTACCATGCCAGGGCAGTGACCTTTGGTTGCATGGCCAAGGGAAAGGGGGTCTCATCACGAGCCAACCTTCTCATTACTGTGAAAGTACTTGTGGGTAATGTTGTCACCACTGGTCACCACGCTAGGGAAGTGTCCCCTTATTATCTCTTGAACAAAAAGAAAAAGAAAAAAACAATAAAAGACAAAAAGAACAAAGGCATGAATGGGCTTGGAAAGAATTGCATCCATGACAGGTACAACTCGCCTTCTACAAAGGCACCCACAGATAACATCTTGCATCCTTAGCCTTCATTGCACCCACTTGCCTGGACATCCCTTTACCACTTCATCCACCTACATGGTTTGGAAGAGGTATCTTCCGAGAAATTCCCTTTATTCAGTGGACACTAGCCCAATAGGATGCCTTGCCCTTTTCCCAAAGACTTGTATTGTAGGTTTGTGTAAAGTCTTTGAGCTATTGATTGATCTATTAGGAGTTTTATGCATATGTTTAATAAAATTGATAATGAAATGTGATTGACATTGCTATAATCCCTGTGACTGATGAGCCCATGGAGGGCGTAGCCTTTGATGTGCAAGACCATGCCCGATGGACTTGTACAATCTTGGACCGGTATACATGGGGAGATGATTAGTTCGGACCTCCATGGGGTTGAAGAGCCCATCAGGTGGATGTTGAGACCTCATCAGGGGGCAGATACAGGATAGAGATGGATCTGGAGCTTTGCATTAGAGGAGAAGAGGATGTTCCACCAAAGGCACCCCGACAGAGTTTGACCTAGGGGGGATGACCCTTTCTCAGTGGAATGTTGGGCTTGGGAAGCCTAGGACGTCACCATCTTGATCATGACGTCACCCAACATCATGGACATTTTTTGGGGCATACTAGGCAACAGTGGCACGTGTGGCAGGTTGGAGAAGCCCAAGGAGGGCTAACGTTTTGCTCCAGGATGTCCCATTTTCCCTAAAAGGGGCTAAAGTCTCCCTTGGAGGGGCTTGTATTCTCTTTTCATCTCAATTAGGGTTTTAATTTGACAATTTAATGTAAAAACAATATGATTTGATATTTTTTCCTTGTCGACCTTTTACCTGACCTAAAATGTAAAATTAGGTCAAGGTTTTGTATAAATAAGGGATTTTCACTCTCATTTTGATCATCACTACTCATTCACTCCATAAGGAGGTCTGAAATTTGCGCCCTATCTTGGGTATTTGGTTGATTTGGTGAGGCGCACTTGTTGAAGGAAGATATTTTTGGCATCTCTTGGCTTTTCTCTTGGTGGAAGGTGTTACAACTAGGGTTTCCATGCTATTTCATGGTGATATGTAAGTGTTGTTTTTGCAAAACTTCTTAAATGAATGGTTGTAGTCTTATTTTCTTGCATATTTTTATAATTTGTTGAATAAAACCCTAGGTGACAAGCACACAAGTAGGGCCTTGTCTCATGTCCCCATTAAGAGAAATATTTAGCCATTGAGGAAGAAAAAGAGAGCCTAGTCGTAGCTACACTCCTTTCTCTTTCTCCCTTTTGATATCCATACCATCTAGAACTCAAGAGGAAGAAGACGTCCCAGGCCTAGGTTATTTACACTTAGGGCCACTTTTCTTTTAGGGTTTGATGAAAGATCCTTGTTGTAGCAACACTCTCCCTCATTAGACTTTCTTGTCTTGATTTTGTGCTTCATTGAGCTAGCCATTTTCCATCTAAGGAAGGAGGAGAGAGCACGAGGCCTTACCATAGAAACACCGAAGTGAGCCTCTCTCCCCTAGGGTTTTGTTTCTGAGGCCCTGCCATAGCATCACTTTAGAACTCTTCCCTCCAGTCCTTAGTTTTCCTCCTTCAACCCTTGCGTCCTCCACTAAATTGACTCCATTTTACCCTAAAGGCACTGATCTAAAGTCCTCCAGCGTTGAAGTGAATTTGATCACAACACTCTCAAAACCTTGAATTAAAACCCTAATTTCACTAACCCTAAGTGTTGACGTCATCCTTGGCTATTATATCATTGATGCAGCAATGTTTTGTCTTTTGAGCAATTGAATGGTGATCTAAGGCATTTATTAGATGATGTGTTGATTGGTTACATTGAATACCATATTGTCCTAATATTTATTGGTGAAGTGACAATACTTTCATAGCTATATTGATAAACATTGACTTCGTCAACATTTATTTCCATAATTGCTTATGTATATTTATCAGATAGTCTTATGAAGTACTAACCCATTGAAATAGCTTGCATATACCATTTTGTTGTTGCTTTGTTCCAGGCAGGTATACTTCTTTGGGGGTTTTACTTATTTATTGGTTGTTTAGCCGGGAATATATGATTGGTGGTGACTTGTGAAG